>SJYQ01129236.1:387540-450731 GCA_006410935.1 Redunca redunca
CCTGAAATGGAGCAGTGGTGGTGGGGTGTGGGGGTGGGGGAGTAAAGCTTCAAGGCACCAGGGAGTTTCACATTATGACATTATAGAGTCAAGTTCAGGTCAAGGCTGGCCTTTCTTGGACCACATCCAAGGAGGTTTAATTAAAGAAGAACTGAAAAAACCTCTCAATAGGCAATCTCATCCAGGAGGTGGTCTCCCAGCAGGATCCCAGGAGCATCCTCAAAGTTAAGTTCAGGTTCTAGGCCCTGCTCTGGGGCCGTGGGGGGCCACCTGAGAGTGCAGCCCGTACCCTCAGCCTCCACGCTCCCCAGGTGCTCATCATCATGCAGGTAGGCGACCAACAGCGTGTCCAAGGAAAGGACGAATGTGTGCAAAAAAGCCTCGGATGGTCCAGGAATCCTCATCTCCCACTGAAGCCAATCCAGGAACCAAGGCTTCAGTCGAGACTCTGCGCGGACCTTGTTAAGGAGGAATTGACTTGATGGGAGAGGGATCAAAGTGAGTTTCTGAATTTGCAGTGAGATTAAGTGGAAAGCGACCAGAAACCCCAGTGTCCAGCTGTGTTCCAGACATGCTGGTCCTCCGAGCCTTCTCCCACCCAGGGTGGTGATGCCCAAGAGCTGCCTCCCCGGTTTTGGACTCGAGCCGGTGAGCTCTGCACGGGCAGAAAGGCGCAGCGGTGCTGTCGGCCCCTCAGGGAGAAGTTGGCGGGGCGGGGGGGGGGTCAGCCTTGGGGAGCAGGTCCCACACGCTTGCCTGGGCTCAGGGGAGGCAAGGGGCCTTACTTTTTACTCCCTCGGCAGGTCAGGGCCCCATCGTCAGCTCCTGGCCTGGGGGCTGGGGATCAGCTCTAATTTCCCTGGGGGGCGGAGGTCGGGGGTATCCAACCTCTACAAGACAGGCTTCCTCTGCAGATGCCTGGGATTCTCCTGAGCTGTTGGGGGCAGACAGGTCGGTGGTGACCACTCAGACCTGAAGACGCAGCATCACTATGGTAAGGAGCTCTCAGCATCCTCTGATTCCCCCCTCAGCTCCCGTTTGTCCAGCAGCTATTAATTGCAGGAATTATTATCTAAGAAGAGCATCCATCTAACGTCTCAAATTCCTGAGCACTTGCTAAGCACCAAGTGCCTCTTACCTATTATGTTGTTTAATCCTGACTACAGTCCTGTGGGTCTTCTCAGGTGGCGCTAGGGGTCAAGAACCTGCCTGTCAGTGCAGAAAATGTAAGAGACTGGGGTTCCATCCTTGGGTCAGGAAGACTCCCTGGAGGAGGGCATGGCAGCCCACTCCAGCATTCCTGCCTCGAGAATCCCGTGGACAGAGGAGCCTGGCAGGCTGAGTTGGACGCAACTGAAACAACTTAGCACACATTGCAAGCACAACTCTGTAGAGAGGACCATTCTCATTCCTATTTTCCAGATGAAACAGCTGAAGACCAGTGAGATTTGGTGAAGGGCTGGGGTCCAACAGCTGATGAGACGTGGGTTCGCCAGTCAACCCCCATAGCCCAGCTCCAGAACTCTCTCTCTGTAAACCTAAATAACAGTCCTCCAAAAGAGTAAGCACTCTGTTTTCCAGGTTACCCTGTGAGTAAGTAGGCTGGATTCAGAGAGGTTAGTTAATTTACCCAAAGCCACACAGAGACAGAAACCACTCTGGCTCCAGAATCCAAGCTGTTTCCTCTTGGTGGTCCCCAACCTTTTGGGCACCAGGGGCCAGTTTCATGGAGGACAATATTTCCACAAACTGGGAGGTGGGGAGGGTGAGTGAGGGGATGGCTTCAGGATGATTCAAGTGCGTTACACTTATTGTATACTTTATCTCTCTTATGATATCAGCTCCCCCCTCAGATCATCAGACATTAGATTTTAGAGGTTGGGGACCCCTGCTCTAAGCCATACCCCCTGTCCAGACCTGTGTTACATTGTGGCTCCATCCCCCAGAAAAAAGATGAGAGGCATGGTGAGCAAAATTGGCTATGGACTGTACAAAGGAGATTTAGCAAGAACTTAACACTTGCTGGACTTCAGATAAACAGAAAAAATGGCTCTTGCAAACACTGATGTTTCTCAGAGGTACCGTGGTTACTGCTCGAAGAGTCCCGGAAGGATCTGGATTCTGTCAGCCAATGAGAGCACCTATCTGCTTGATGATCTACTTCTTATCGGGGCTAGATCCCAAGTGTTTGAGAACTTGGGTGCTGTTTGTCATTCTTCCCCATTTCCCTGGGGCCCTCAAATGTATAAGGAGTGTGTCTTGGGGAGAAGCCCTGTGACCTGGTATGCAAGAAGTAAATACAAAAGACCCAATATATACCTTGGACAAATTCTGCAGAACCGGACTTTTTTTTGGCTCTCTCTGGGGATAGAGAAGTCCCCTGATTTCAGCGCCCAGAAGAAAGGTGTATTTACAATCAGCAGAGGGTGAGGCAGCTGCTCTCAGACAGTATACTCGGGGTCCCCAGTGATTGGTTATGCCACCTCTGGGGACCACTGAACACCAAGTGCTGGACTGACCCTAGGCCTTCAAACCGAGTTACATTACCCCATGTGGTTCTAACCCAGCAGCAGATGGCTGGATTCTCCGTGTCTGGGTTTCCTCCATCATACACTAGGAGCCTTAGGGAGGGTGTTTTCACTGGACTTGGCACTTGTTTTGAAAGATGGCTAGAATGCATAGTTGCTATCTTTGTTACTGTTGGATTGATTTTAAATGCCTTTAAAAGGTATTTAACGAGGGGCTTCCCTGGTGGCTCAGTGGTAAAGAATCTGCCTGCCAGTGCAGCAGACGCGGGTTTAATCCCTGGCTTGGGACGATCCCCTGGAGGAGGAAATGGCAGCCCACTCCAGTATTCTTGCCTGGGAAATCCCACGGACAGAGGAGCCTGGCAGGCTACAGTCCATGGGGTTGCAAAAGAGTTGTACACGACTTAGCCACTAAAAGCAAACAAAAAAACGTATTTAACGATTTTCCTGAGATCATACTTGAGGCTTCAATTCAGTACTTACTTATTCAGTAAGTGTCTATTAAATACTTCCTATGTGCCATGGACTGTCTTGGCACTTTAGTTGAAACGTAGATAAATTATATCTACTTTTTGATTCCGAGGAGCTTGTAATTTAGTCAAGGGGAGGGAAAAACTAGTATATGTGTGTCTGTGCATATATACACACAAACATTTTCTGTGTTGTGTGTGTATATGGGTGCATGTGTTGATAGACAGGAAATGTGGGTTGTGTGCATGTGATATTTTAACAAGACAATCCTTTGGTGACAAGGAAGCAGGGGGTTGAGCGATGAGCCTAGAGCCCGGGGAAGTCCAGCCAGTGGCCAACGCAGGAAGTGAGGACAGTCTCAGACGAGATGGCGATGGAGCTGAGACTTGCCACAGATGGACAAACAAAAGGGGGAAAGGACGACAGGAGAAGTGTTGTCTGTTTGGGGAAGAGTAGGAGGTATTTGGGGTGAGCCTAAGCCCGCAGGAAGAGGTAACAGTGAACATAAATGAAGACAGTTCTAGAGGGTGCTTTGAAGGCCAGGCCAGCGTGTGGCCTCGTGAATGGGTCACACACAGTGGGGTGGGCAGACCGAGGAGAAGATGAACAGAGGGGACCCGGCCACATCGTGGTGGGCAGCTGGAAACGCAGCCAATCAGGACACAGCTTCTGTCCCCAGAAAAGAGCTGCTAGGGTTTTTGTTTTTTGCCTTTTTTTTTTTTTTTTTTTACTTTTTGGCCACATAGTGCAGCCTGTTGGATCTTAGTTCCCTGACCAGGGATCCAACCTGCGCCCCTGGCAGTGGGAACTGGGCATCTTAACCACTACACCACCAGGGAAGTCCTCTGCTAGGGTTTAGAGCCCTCTCCTTCCTGGTGGCAGTGGCCTCTTTCCCTTTAAAAAATCCCCATAGATGAAAATCCAAACTTATAAGACAACTTGAGGCTGATATTTGTGAGACAGGAGAATTCTTCACTCTATGAAGATGCTTTTTTAAAAACTGAGCGCCCTTGGTGCTTTTAAGCAGACTCCATTCATCCACAAGCCCCCAGAGATTAGGAGCCCCGAATTGTGGACAGCAGGGAGGCCTGTACGGATTGCATTGCTCTTCACTCAGCAGAGGCATTCATGGGTTCTCTATTTTATTAAAAAAAATTTTTTTTTAATCAGAAGAAAGGAGGAAGGAAGAAGGAATCTCACAGATGAAAGAGCAAACCCAGTAGAAAATTCTTTTTGTTAATTCCAGTGTTTGCTCTGTGTTATTGGTATCTGTCTCTATTTTCCTCCACTTTTGATGTCTTCCTTGATGGCCCAGTGGGTTAAGAATCCACCTGTAATACCGGAGACATGGGTTTAATCCCTGGGTCAGGAAGATCCCCTGGAAGAAGAAATGGCAACCCACTCCAGTGTTCTTGCATGAGAAATCTCATGGACAGAGGAGCCTAGTGGGCTGTAGTCTATGGGGTTGCAAAGAGTCAGACACGACTGAGCAGCTGAACACGCATGCACGCCACAGACACACACAGCCCGAGATTCATTTTTGTAGAGAGAATTGTCTTCTCACTGCTTTTTTGATGTGACAGTGGGTGGGATCCGTCTTCATCCTTCTAAACATTCCTTTGCCACCTTTCTGCTTCTGAACTCTTCGTTCTAACCATATGACTCCCTATTTCCAAGATGATTACAATGAACCTCTTCTAGTTCTAACCCGATTCCAATTTGGCTCATATGTTTTCACTATGGAAATGACTTTGTCCTAAGCTGGGAACGACCACAACAACCTCCTGAGAAACAGGGAAAGGTCTGACTCATCTCCCCAAGAGGAGGCTATTGTGTGTTTCCTTAAAGGGACCCTTCAGATATCTGTCACTGGGGGTTCCATGCTTCGTCAAGCACATTTCTCCTTCATTTTGTGTTCTAGTATGGATTCATCAACACCTGTCTACAGTCCCTTGTGATAGAGAAATTTGGTGAAGAGACATGGGAAAAACTGAAGTAAGTCTATGAAAGGAAAACTGAAAACTCTCAGGTACAATTGGTAAGCCTCTGGTGTTTTGAAGGTTATAAGGCTTTTACTAACCTTTTGAGTAAGTCAGTTGGTTGTTACTAGGGTGATCAGATTCCTTGAACACACCAAGTAAATACAGAAAAAGCCTGGTATCCAAATCTGTCTTTAAGGAAGGTCTCTCTATCAATTCCCCAAACCAGCCTTAAAATAGGGCTCTCCTGTGAATAATACAACATTGTTGTATTATTGTTGTCCTGGCGCTAAATCGTGTCAGACTGTTGTGACTCCATGGACTGCAGCACGCCAGCCTTCCCTGTCCTTCACTATCTCCTGGAGCTTGCTCAGACTCATGTCCATTGAGTTGGTGATGCCATCCAACCATCTCATCCTCTGTCGCCCCCTTCTCCTCTTGCCCTCAGCCTTTCCCAGCATCAGGGTCTTTTCCAATGAGTTGGCTCTTTGGAGCAAAGTATTGGAGCTTCAGTGTTAGCTTTTATTTCATGAAGCTGTTTTTAATCACAGAAAACATCTACATTATTCGCATGGCACATAAATGGAGCTGCTGAAATCCCACAGAAGAGGGGACACCCCCTTTTAAATTTAGCCAGAATCTCTCCTTAGGTTTTCTTTAGATAACTGTTACAGTTTTCCTCTCTGCCTCTGTCTGTTAAGCCCTGAACACTGTTATTTACTCCGCCATATCATCTCCTGTCTGATTCCTGTAATCTTGGGCAGCTCTTCCACTTTCTTGGAGGCTCCAGCTT
Organism: Redunca redunca; assembly: GCA_006410935.1. Lineage (NCBI taxonomy): Eukaryota > Metazoa > Chordata > Mammalia > Artiodactyla > Bovidae > Redunca > Redunca redunca. The sequence goes on from SJYQ01129236.1 coordinate 393,312, forward strand.
TAAAGCATCAGGGGATAGGATTGAATGGGGTCTCAGAAATCTCCTGGTCTTATGAAGAGGGAAGAACGGAAAAATCTGGAAAAATTATTAGCTTCCTCAGTTACTCAAAGGCATGAAAATGAAAAAAATTAGGCGCTGCTCTGCCTATTAAATCACCCAAAATTTTAAATAATAATTACCAATTCTGGTTAAGATGCAGCAAAATGGGTAATTGCTGATAGCATTTTAAATTAGTGCAATCCTTTGGGAAAGCAGTTTGACAACATGTACCAAAACTATGAAAATGAGGAGATCTTTTGAAGTAGTAATTTTATTCTTGAGAATTGATTCCCTTAGAGATGCACATGTATATGCATGTGTGTGCACATATATGTAACACAGCCTTACATTGATAAATAATAAAAGAAAAAAAATCCTTTAGATGTTCGAAAACAAACCAACTAACAAATGGAATGGCAAAAGAAACATGTACCATTATTCAGATAATAACAAAGATCATGAAGCAACTTGTAAGATTTTACAACAGTGTAAGTAAAAACAACAAACAACAAATAAACAAAAACCCTCCCCAAAACAAGACAAAATTTACATAACCACTGAGTAAATGATGCAAATGAAAAAAGAGAAAAAACAAAATAACGAATTGTTCATACTAATTGAATTAGAAAGATAAAATGCTGTATGACTGACTTTTCCCCTAATACCTATATTTATTGCTTTTGTAATGTAAAAACCATTGAAAATGCTTAGTGCAATCTTTCCTCACTCCTACCCCCATTTTACAAAGGAAATAATTAGATAGAGCTGAGAATTCAGGAGTCTCGCAAACAGGAGGCTGAATTGAGGAGGGGCCCAGCGGGCCCCACAGCCTCAGCCCCTCTGACCACACACTGCTCACACGTGTGCTCTGACCCCCTCATTTAGGGAAAGGCTGCCTGAGCCATTTTCCACAGCACCTCTGGGGTAATTCGCTTAGAGTGTTGCAAGTTTGGGCTCTGGACTATATAGGCCAAGAAAACTCATTTCCAAGTATTTCCAGAGGAACACTTATGTAATTATGATCAGAGAATACTTGAACTGGAGGGTGCTGGAGAGATCATCTAGCCCAGATCTCTTGATTTTTACAGCTGAGAAAACTAAGGCCCAGAGAGGTTAGGGGATTTGCCCAAGCCTGAGCAGCAAGTGGCCAACAGAGCCAAGACGAAATGTCAGACACTTGAAGTGCTCCCTTTGGGCCCCTTCAGCTGCCTTGCCTGGAGAATTCCATGGACAGAGGAGTCTGGCGGGCTAGAGTCCATGAGGTCACAAAGAGTCAGACTCCACTAAGTGACTGTAACACTAACCTGTCTGGGGAACAAAAACATTTGAAGATTTTTTTTTTTAATTATGTTACATTGTAAAGGGTGAACTCAGTAAGAAGGAGAAGGAAAAGAATAGTCTTAGATTAACCCCTGCTTTGGGCTGGACCTCTACCATAATTGATCCTAGTAGCCCAATAAGAACACTACAAAGCAGGTTTTTGTCTCATTTCGTCCAGAAGGAAACTTGCCAAAGGTCACAAGGTTAAGTACGAGGACTGGGACTCAGACCCAGGCCTGTGACTGTGAAAGCTCCTCTTTCTAATAGGCCACACTGCCTGAAGCAAGGACAAGCAACCGGCAACACGGATTTCGATTCATAATGAGAGCCTGGGTGAAAATGTTAGTCGCTCAGTCATGTCTGACTGAGCCACCAGGCTCCTCTGTTCATGGGATTTCCCAGGCAAGAATACTGGAGTCAGTAGCCATTCCCTTTGCAAAGGGATCTTCCCGAGCCAGGTATCAAACCTGTGTCCCCTGCATTACAGGCGGATTCTTTAGTGGCTGAGCCACCAGGAAAGACCTGTCTGAGTGAAAAGCAAGGGGCATTTCTGTAAACTTGGTTTTCCTGAGCTCCTGTAGAATGCCTGGTTCTGTGGAAAACACTGGAGGATGAATGACTCAGATAAGCCATTTTGCCTAGACGGTTTTGTAGTCTGTAGAAATTGCCTGTATACCTCGGACATGGGGACTACTATCCAAGGCCCAAGGCAGACAGAACTGGTATGATTTGCTCTGCCATAGCCCGACGGGGGTAGACACGCCATAACCCTGCCCCCGTTGCCTGCCAGGGCGCGGTCAGTCCTAGGACAGGTGGTGAGCACAGAGAATATAGGGTGGACATTGCTGGGAGGGGCGGGTAGGAACCAACTCAGGAAATGGGGGATTTGCATTTTCAAGGGCACCGGATGTAGCTGCATGTCCCAATAAGTCAAGGTCAATTTCAGCAGGGGCTCTGAGGCCACAGGGCTTGGAGTTGAAGCCCAGATGCACCTGGATGTGACCCAGGTGTTTCAACATTAAAAAAAAAAATAGCAGCTTACCTCATAGGGGTTATTTGACATGTTAAATGAGATAATGCAAGCAAGACACTTAGAAAAAGAATACCTGGTCAGTGGCAAGCACTGAACGATGTAAGCTGTGTGATAGGAGCCGATGCTCACTGTGTTCCAGAGGCGGGTGCTCAGTGGGCTGGGGAGAGGTCCTGGGGAGGTAGGGTTTGCCTCCCACTGGACTGGACTGAGTCCTGGCTCTGCTCCTTCCCCGATAGCTCAGATGGTAAAGAATCCGCCTACAATATAGGAGACCTGGGTTTGATTCCTGGGTTGTGAAGATCCCCTGGAGAAGGGAATGGCAACCCACTCCAGTATTCATGCCTAGAGAAACCATGGACAGAGAAGGCGGGAGGGCTCCAGTCCATAATGTCCCAAAGAGTCGAACATGACTGCTGCTTGGGGCAGGCCATTTCACTTCTCTGAAACTCATGATAAAAGGTGAAGACCCTGTCTTCTAGGGTCTCCTAAGGTACCCCAAAGTACATAATAGGTGCCCAGGATTCCCCCTCCAGAATCCAGATGCAGCGCTGGGTCAGGTTATACGTGACATTCACAGGCGCCACTTTACCGCTGGTCGGATGACCCTGCCTTCCATCTGGAAGAGGCAGACGTTCCTCTAGGGTGTCTGCTCTGCCCAGAGGAAACCTGGCTCCTAAAACGAGCATCATTCGGGGGATGGCGTTGCCTCTGCTTCTGTCTCCAGACGGATCTCCCCAACACCCATTGTCCAGACCTGCCTGAAGGACCCCCATACTCGCCAGTGACCAGCCTGGGACAGGGAGGGAAGGACAAGCTTTTGTTGATCGATTTTTGACTGTGAACCTTGTACCGTCTGACCCTTCACTCGACTGGTTGGCCCAGAAGAATCTATCCTGACTAGGAGGGTGGGCAGGGTTCTGGAAATAACTGAAAATAACCAGAAATAGCCGGAGCAGTTAGACATCAGTGGAGATAAAACAGCAAGGTGTTGTCTGCCTGTGACAGGCAGCTGAACGATGCCATTTAGAGAAGGCCTGTTTTTATTTGTTAATTACTTATTTTTGGCTGTGCTGGGCGGTCTTTGCTGCACGGGCTTTTTGCTAGTTGCAGCAAGTGGGGGCTGCTCTCTAGTTGCGGTGCGAAGGCTTCTCGTTGCGGTGGCTTTTCTTGTAAGAGCCTGGGCTCTAGGGCTCACAGGCTTCAGAGCACAGGCTCACTAGCTGTGGTTCAGGCTCAGTTGCTCTGAGGCGTGTGGAATCTGCCCAGATCAGGGATTGAACCCATGTCTCCTGCATTGGCAGGTGGATTCTTTACCACTGAGCCTCCAGGGAAGCCCCTATGGAATGCCTCTTGCCTTCCCCTATGTATGGAGCAGATATAGCATGACCAGCTATTAAATATCAGGACTCTGATTGGTTGAGATATTCAACGTATCTCTCTAAATCTAGAGGGGAGAAAACCAGCTTCCTATATATATAGTAAGTAGATGCTATACGAGAAGCTTTTCCCAGTTTCCACCTTTGGTGTGACCTCACTGTAAATGGTACATTTTCTCTTCCTGCCCCAGAAGGGCACTCCTCACAGCATCCCAAACAAGCAGGCTGCCCTGGTATCCACAGGAAGGGGACTGAGATATTTGAACAAGCGGTGAGGAAAGGTGCCAGGCAATCAGAGGAATGTGTCCAGGGACAGAGCCGGGTGGGGCCATATCCCAAGCTTGTGTTGCTAGATTTTACCTCTTTAATCTTGAAGTCTCAAAGGATGTGTTTGAGCACTAGACACCTATGTGATCGCATTGGAAAGGCATCTTTAAACCAAAAGCAAAAAGTCTATCTAACAAGCTCAACCCCCAACAAAAATTGCATATTATAACTCATTAAAAAAAAAAACAACAGTAGTGCAGAAAACTCAACTCATCAAGTGCAAATTAGGGCAAGATTATTTGCGTGCAAAGATCTCCTTCGGGCTACATTTAAATAACAAGTTCCCTGGTGCTTTTAAAATAGAATTTTACCAAAAAAAAAGAAAAACAACAACAACAACCCATCAATTCCTAGACAAATTTTAAGAAGCAATGATCAGGTAAAATGAAGTATGTCGCCAGACTTTACGACATAAATTTTACTTTGTATGAAATAATCAGAAACAGATGTTTCTCCTCCTTTGTTTCCATTGTTTATCGCTCTCATAAACCCTAGATTTGTAGATTTCTAATTATGAACCACTCTTTCATAACCTCCTGGCTAAAACCTTTATCAAGACTTAACAGTGAGAAGCAACTAATAGATTAAGAAGAGTAAGGTCCCTGGAGTCATATAAACTTTTGCTTTTTGCCTAGATCGTTTACTAGCTGTTTGACTTGGGCACGTTTATTTACTCAACAATATTCATTTAGTCCTTAGTATGTGCCAGCCAGAATTCCCAGTCTTGGGAATGGTGATGAAGGAAATAGATGAGGGCTCTGTTCTCTAGGAATACGTATTCCAGGGTGGGGTGGCAGACCATAAACAAGTAAATAAAAAATAAATGAAATGAAAATCTTTTAGATTGTGCTAAGTACTATAAAAGTACAGGGTACTCAGACATACATATACATGTATCCATTTCCCCTCAAAACTCCCCTTCCATCCAGGCTGCCACATAACATCAAGCAGAGTTCCATGTGTTATACAGTGGGTTAGGTAACATTTTTGCTCTTAAAAACAGTTGAAAACCCCAAGAACTTTTGTTTATTTATTAGTATTTACCATATTAGAAATTTAAACTGAGAAACTTTTAAAAATGGCTGCTTATAAATTCATCTAAAATTAATAGCAAATTAATTTTAATTTACTTAATGTGATACACTTATTACATGTCAGCACAAATAACATTTGTTTATTAAAAATAACTGCATTATTCAAATAAAAAATTAAAGAGTGAAGTGTCACTCTTTTTAGATTCTTGCAATCACTTTCATGTTTGAATTGCTGAAAGACAGTTGAATGCTCTCCTCTGCACCCTGTCTGTCGTGATCTGAGGTTTTGGTTGAGCGAAGTGAAGAAAACATAGGAGGAAGTACTTCAATACTCTTTTTAGGTAATTGTGGAGATTCATTTAAACCTCACCAAAGCTCCACCAGTGGTCGTCTCTCAAAGATCAGTTACAATCCGTGCGTTGAGTCGTGTCCGACTCTTTGTGACCCCGAGGACTGTAGCCCGCCAGGCTCCTCTGTCCATGGGATTCTCCAGGCAACAACAGTGGAGTGAGTTGCCATGCCCTCCTCCAGGAGACCTTCCCAACCCAGGGATGGAACCCACGTTTCTTGCGTCTCCTGCACTGGCAGGAGGATTCTTTACCACTGCACCACCTCGGAAGCCCACAGTTACAATATTGAGTGTGAAACCAATGACCTTGGTTTCAGTGACCTTGAAACCAAACACCAATGACCTCGTCCATACTCTATTAAGTGAAAGTTTCGTGGCCTGTGTTATCCTTTCAAATAAATCTTTTCCCATCATTTTGAGCTGTCATGCACTAGTCATTTGAAAAATACTAGCTCCCTGAGTTATGCAGATCTTATGAATGTTGACATGATACCGTACATTATACAATATCAAAATCACATTTGTCAATATCACCACAATCCCACCAGAGCCTCTTAGAATTGGGGAGCTAATGAGCTCACAGTAGCAGATGCAAGTTTTCCAAAATTCCAATTTTCACTTGAAAGCTTGAGTTTGATCATTGGCAACAAATTCTGTCAGTTATTTTCCTTGAAATGACAAGCTAACTTTGTTCTTTCATTTTTTTTTAAGAAAATGTCTGCCAGATATCCAAGTCTGAGGAATCGTTATTTGTCTGTCAGTGGTTCTTTCAAGTAGAAATGATGTCCGATGAAAAAAGTGGCTAATTGGTCTCACAAAAGCAATCGTAGAGGTGCTTTTCCCCGAGGTGCCCCCGACACTTCTGTATACAGCAAAGTGCTTTCTGTGTACACGTGCTTCCCATTGCATCACGAAGAATGTTCAGAACAGGTAGACCCAGGGCCAAGATTTAATAAAGCTGACATTTTTTACTGCATCACAAAGAACGATCTGAAGTGAAGCTGCCCTTTTTTTTTTTTAAACCATGAATATATAGCAGTGAAGAGTACAGTGATCATTTAGTACAGATTGATACCACTATTATTCAAACTAAGGCACCAATAGTTTATCTACCAATGCTTTTGCATCATTATCACAAATATCAACCAGTTATAAGGGCGAATAACATCTTCATTTTATTATGAAAGTGGTTTTGACTTCATGGGCCCCTTAAAGCATCTTAGGGACCCACATGGGGTTCCCTGGAATACAGCTTGAGAGCATCAGAGTTGAAGCAAGAGAGTCTTTCTCAGTGAATCATGTCTGATTCTTAGGCTCCTCTGTCCATGGAATTCTCCAAGCAAGAAGAGTGGAGTGGGTAGCCATTGCCTTCTCCAGGGGATCTTCCCAACCCAGGAATCAAACCTGGATCTCCTGCATCGCAGACAGATTTCTCTACCATCTGAGCCACCAGGGAAGCCCTTGGGCCACACGGTGACACTCAGATCTGTTGTAAGAATTCCCCACCTGCCATAAGGGAACTCTCAAAGGAACGGGTTCCCAGGCCTTAGAACCAATCCCATTTTCTTGGCCTGAAACTTGCTACAAAGTTCTATTTATTTTTTCCTATGGGCTTTACAGCTCACTCTGAACTCTTAGAAACCATTACATCAGTTTAGTCATGTTGAACAATGTAAGATCTATAACTTGTAATGCTTTGCCTTGCCAGGTTGAATCCTGGAAAGTGTTACTGAGCAGTGGTGTCCAAGACTGGAGAGTCATTGGAGACAAGTGATTAAAACAATATAAATTTCCAGAGCCCACCTCCAGGGCCCAGGAATCTGTATGTTTATTTTGCTCCCCAAGTTATTGTGGAAAAGGTGGCCTGGCCCTAGTCTCCTGCCCAGATGTTTTGGGACCAACTAAAGAGAAACATACATTTAATGGCTGACTCTTTTAGGTAAATATTGACTTGTCAGAACTCCTGAATATGTGTCTGTGTGGCCGCCTACCTGCTTGGCATTTTTTTGAGCCGGTGTCATCTACCTCTTACTTCATTGATGTTTCCAACCCCCAGTCTCGTCAGCATGCTTTCCGATGGCCATTTCTCTCTCTTTTTCTTCTTCTTACCAGAGGCTTTGTCATCTCACTGGCAAGATATCGATTAATTATTTTTTAAATTCTTGGGGAACATATTGTTTCTCTAAAGCGGATCGAATGACTGTGTGCCAGTGTGCACTGACTCTGGGGAGGTGTTAGATGCAAGATTCTGGGATCAATAAACAAGGCTGACAGTCTCCGAATAACCCTCTCAGTCTGGGCATGTCTGGCATTCCACAAACGTGCAACATAGGCACAGACCACATCTACCTTTGACACCGTGAGCTCAGCCTGCAGGAAAGAAGAGGCTGGCAGACTCAGGCAGGGATGGAGGGTGATGGCCACATGGCACAGAGCACCCCACTTAAGGGAGAGGTGGTGGCTCAGACCCCCACCTGCCCTGGGGGGGCCCTTATGCAGCTTCTTGGAAGAGCTGGATCCACTGCTGCTCAGGGGCCCCTGTGCCGACATGGACCCAGGAGGGAAAACACACCATCAGAGGGAGACTGGGGGCTTCTGGTTCAGTGATGTGCACCGTGGGGACAGGGCCCCGCGGGCTGTCTCAGAATCTCCATGAGTGTGTGTATGAGGGGGAGGAGAGTGGATCGAGAAGAAGAATGCTGATTTCACCCACCACCACCTTTACAGATGAGGAAACGGAGGCCTACAGGGAGGAAGTGATTTTCCCTCAGAGCTCACTTCTGTCGGGGTGGGCCTGGGACGTTTCCTGCCTCCCCGCCGCGGTGGCCGCCCCCGCCCACGCACCCCCACCGTGGCCCAGACCACCTCTGTGTTCTCAGTACAGTCACATCCCCTGCTGGCCGCAGGAGAGGCTGCTTCTCATTGCCCCCAGGCTTTTCCCTTTGCTCATCCTATTTTAGCCTCACCCATACTCCCACGGGGCTTCCCTTGTGGCTCAGCTGGTAAAGAATCCACTTGCAATGCAGGAGACCTGGGTTCCATCCGTGGGTTGGGAAGATCCCCTGGAGAAGGGAAAGGCTACCCACTCCAGTATTCTGGCCTGGAGAGTTCCATGGACTAGTCCCTGGGGTCACAAAGAGTCAGACACGACTGAGTGACTTTCACTTTCACATATCTCTGCCAGAAATCTGGGACAAGGATCATTATTTCCATTTTGCAGTGAGGAAGGTGAGTTCTAGAAAGAGAAAGGAGGGTTCAGCCCAGGAAAAACTGGAAGATTTAGGAGTGAGAAAGGATCTTCAAATACAGAAGGGCTTGGGATCTGGAGGTGGGACTAGCCCAGTCTGCCTTTCCCTGAAGGGCAGAACTATGCAGGAGGCATTTGCAGGGGACAGCGAAATGCAGGAGCTCTATGGGCTTCAGAGCCCAGATCCTTCATTTGTCAACTGGCTGATGCCTGCGAGACACTGACCTCTCTGAGCATCAGTTTCCACAGTAGGACAAGGGGTGATTAGAAATAATCTCTATCCAAAAGCAGATGCTCAACAAAAGGAGGCTCAGACGTAGGTCTCAGCTCAACCTAAGAAAGCACCTTCTATCAGAGCAGTCTCTGAATAAAATGTATTGCTTGCAGAGCAGTGAGCGTCTTTTTAAGAAGAAACGGAGTTGTGTAGGGTGGGAAATTCGACAATTAGGAAATTTCTCACCTCTCCCAATTCCAAGATTCTGTGATGTGTTCTGGGACAAATTCAAATGTTCTGTACTCATCCCTGGTCTTCAGAGATGCTCTCTGCTGCCTCAAAGCATAAACTCTCTGTCCAGAGTGCTCCTCTTTGCCTACACATTCCTCAGTTTTGATGAAACCTCTTTCTCAGGGAAGCGTTCCCTGACCTGCCTCCTTCCCCCTACGTTAACTGAATCGCTAACTACACCTTAGCAATCTACACAAGAAGCCAAGAGTGCCGGCTTTCTGACTCCCAGCTTTCAGTCTCTTCGCCAGGTCAGACGTTACAAAACCGAAGTCCAGCAGTTACTCCTACAACCCAGCCAAGTACATTGCAAAACTGTGAGATTCTGAAGCAGCTGTTCTACCTGTTTCAGAAGACCATGACCACTGAGTTCCAAGTTCACTACCATGCATTAGGTTCCTAACACGTGCCCAGACAGTGCCATTTGGAGGTGCTTGGGCTTGCTCTGTGGCTAAGCAGTAAAGAATCCACCTGCAATGCAGGAGTCGCAGGAGACACAGGTTCAGTCCCTCAGTTGGGAACACCCCATGGTGGAGGGCATAGCAACCCACTCCAGTATTCTTGCCTGGAGAATTCCATGGACAGAGAAGCCTCATGGGCTTCAGTCCATGGGATTGCAAAGAGGTGGACATGACTGAAGTGACCGAGTGTGAACACGCAAAGATAGTTCACAATAAGTCACGATCTAGCAGCCCAGGCCAGAGGGTAAGACCAACGTTCTCAACAGAAGCTGGGGAAGCACACCATCTGCTGTGAAGCGAGCTACCTTCTACTCGAGAAGGGAGCTCTTGGCTCAGACCAGGGCCCAGGGAAAGTGTCACCGGAGAGCTGAGACACAAACACACCAATGCTTCCCATTCCTTACAATCAGGAATGTTCTTGCTGTATCTTGCCAGGTCGATGGATGTATTTCTGGGGCAGAACTCCAGTTGCTGGGTTTCCATGGCGCTGTGATTTATCTTTCAGAGCTTCTGCAGACGTGCAAGACGCCTTCATGACTTACACGGTGTATGATGACGTCATCACTATTAAGCTCATTCAGGAGGCCTGCAAGGTTCTCGGTAAGTCCAAATAGGGCCTTCTTTGCTTTCTGGTGGACCTAGATTTTGATGGGGACACTGTTCAACCCAGTCCACCCTCCTTTCCTTTCTCCTTCCTTCTCCCTCACTTGGAGCATACAGTGAGCCAGGGCCTGGAGAGGAAGGAGGGGCAGGTGGCCTCTCTGGCCCTGAGCTCTAGGGGGCTTGCTAGCAGGGAGGCGAGGAAGCCCTCCAGCACTTCCAGCCTCTTTGATAACACCCTTCTTTCAGTCCAAGTTAAATTTCCCTTACCCATTCCTCACAGGCAGCATAGCTTTGGGTCATGCTGGGATGGCATTTAGGAATTACTGCAGGTGGACACGGCGGTATCAGGATCGTCACCTGGCACCTAAGACCCTGGGGAGACGTGGTGGAAAAGTGGGTGAGTCAGGAGCTCAAGGCCTTCAGGCCCGTTCCCGTGCAACCCCCAGAGGGTCAGGAGGCAGGAATGTGGTTTCTAGCTGGCTTCATGATACCTCTGAGGGCCCAGCCAATAATCTACCATCCTGAGGACCTCTTTCTGAGACAGTTATAGATTAAGGCCAGGAAGGACTGATGCTGAAGCTGAAACTCCAAATACTTTGGCCACATGATGGGAAGAGCTGACTCATTTGAAAAAGACCCTGATGCTAGGAAAGATTAATGACGGGAGAAGAAGGGGACAACAGAGGATGAGATGGTTGATTGGCATCACGGACTCAATGGACATGAGTTTGAGTAAGCTCCAGGAGTTAGTGATGGACAAGGAGGCCTGGCATGCTGCAGTCCATGGGGTCGAAGAGAGTCTGACACGACTGAGTGACTGAACTGAACATCAGCATAACCAGCCCAGCAGGTATGCTCAGGAACACACCAGGGCAGCCACTCAACCCACAGGGACAAGGGGCTGCTCTAGAATGCGGCAGGAATGTGTAAAGTGCCTGTGTCAGCTAAGGCACTGTGTTTATTTCCCCTTCCTTTGAATCTCAGAAGAATTCTCTGATCAAAAAAAAAAAAAAGAAAACAAACAAATGTGCCAGCCCTAATCTCACGCACCTGGACCCAAGAGAAAAGAAGGCTTCCCCTGGATTTTCACATAGCAATGTGATCGACATCTGCGTCCCTTCTCCTGTCCCCAGTCAACTCCTGGATGCAGAAAACCCTTCTGGGCATCTCACCTGGGAGAAGCCGGGAGTGTCTGCAGAGCCTGAAGGGGACCCGTTGAGGTTTAGGGAGCTGACGTGTGTGATGAGGAGACCCGCCCCAGCCAAGGGGCTGCTGCCGCTGGTTCATCAGGCCGTTTGTCTGAGCCAAGCAGGGGCCAGGGGTGCCAGTGAGAACTGGGGGGACGATGGTGATGGGAAGGAGGAGGAATTCGGGGCACCAACTAGTCCAGCCAGATGTCTAGTCACTTGTCACCTGCACCTCCTGATAGAACTCGATAAGGTTGTTTCTGAGGCTGGAAATGCGGTGCAGGGAGTAAACTGTGCAGCTGATCCCTAGGCTCCTTGAATTTGGGTTCCAGGGAGCACCATCTCCAGACAGCTTCCCAGGCCAGTGCCCCACCTCCCCAGGCGGTGACTCTGTGGCAGAGGACTCGGGCGGCCAGCAGGCAGGGCTCCTGCAGCCTCCTGCTGGTCACAGTTGAGCGACCCCCCACCCGCTCCCCTTTCCAAAGGGGCTCACAGGGAGACTTAGAGAAGAGCTGGCCCACACCCAACTCCTACCCTGTCCTGCGGGCGGGCTCCCAGAAACCTCTGTCATCACGCAGCCCATGCCAGGGGGTGGGGTGGGGCTTGGGCAGTCAAGAGGCAGGTGTGGCAAGGATTTCCTGCGGGAGTCTGACCCCAGGGCAAGGGCTCTTTACAGGGCTCTGGGCCGCCACCTGGGCTGGGAGCCTGGAGATCCGGCTGCCACATTCACCTCCACTCTTGAACAGCCGCACGCCTACCCCGGGTGCCGCCTCTTGGTCTTCTTGTTTAGCACACCTGCCCAAGAGATCTGGGATGGGCTCTGGGCGGTGGGGTGGGGGGGTCATCTTAAACATGACTTCTTAGGTCTTTTACATATGTGTTTACGATGTTAGAGAAGATGTAGAAGGGATAGGCTACCCACTCAATTAATATTCTTGGGCTTGCCTTGTGGCTCAGCTGGTAAAGAATCCACCCGCAATGTGGGAGACCTGGGTTCGATCCCTGGGTTGAGAAGATACCCTGGAGAAGGGAAAGGCTACCCACTCCAGGATTCTGGCCTGGAAAATTCCATGGACTATATAGCCCATGGGGTTGCAAAGAGTCTGACACGACTGAGCAACTTTCACTTTCACTCACGATGTTAAATATCAAAGCTCACAGGTAGGTACCCTCTTATTCAAACATGCACTACCCCACAGACTCCTTGACCTGCAACACAGAAACTATTGGCTCTTTGCCCTATCCAGGGAAAGTTTGGTCATCTCATGATCTGGACAGTGGAGCTGTAAGAAACAGGTATTTCTCAAGATTTTGAAAATCTCTTTTAAATTGAGAACTTCTGTGGACTGAATTGTGTCCACTCTCAAGTTCCTGTGTTGAAATCCAAACCCCCATGGGATGGACATGGAGAGGGGCCCTTTGGGGAGATAATTTAAACGAGGTTATGAGGGTGGGATCCTTATGATAGGATTAATGCCCTGATAGGAAGAGACACTGAAGAGCTTGTTTTCTGTCTCTTGCCTGTCTGCCTGTCTCTGTCTTTTCTCACCGCACACACACATAAGGTAGGGAGAGAGGGAGAAGCCAGGAGGAGAGCTCTCACTAGGACCTGCCATACTGGCACCTTGACTTTGAATTTCTAACCTCCAGAACTGAGAAAAATAAATGTCTGTTTTAGACCACATACCAGGCTACAGTACATTGCTTAGGCAGTCCTAGCAGACCAGTACAGGAATTGTAATTAGTATTTATGGGTCCAGAAAGAAATACTACATACCTCTAATACCACACCCAGGCTGTTTTGGTGACTGTGTATGATTGTGGATGCCACTGTGGTGTAGCAGTACTTTTGGCAGAGAGATCCCCATGCCTGCCCCAGTACACTCACACTTCCCAACCAACCAACATGTTTAGAGGCAGCAACAAGTGTATAGACCAACGTGTAGGCTAACTCACGCTGCCTTCCTACCAAAGGCCAAAGTCTACTGCTGTGATTTCTCTCTGTCTAGCTTTGACAATCAGAAGGATATTTTCCTCTTCTTTATCACAGTAACATCTGTTGGCCTATTCCTGAAAGGGTGTATAGGTATGGTGAGTGCATTTTTCAAATAAAAAGTTGGGATTCAAAATTGAGTAAACACATGCATGAGACTTGGAATCAGGATGACCCTGGGAAGCATGGACTGTGTGGCTTCTCTCTGTTCACATCTATTTATTGATCTGTAGGTACAGATAGATATAGATATATCTGTTCCAGTTCTCAGTTCAGTCGCTCAGTCGTGTCTGACTCTTTGCGACCCCATGGACCGCAGCACGCCAGGCCTCCCTGTCCATCACCAACTCTTGGAGTCCACCCAAACCCATGTCCATTGAGTCGGTGATGCCATCCAACCATCTCATCCTCTGTCTTCCCCTTCTCCTCCTGCCCCCAATCCCTCCCAGCATCAGGGTCTTTTCAAATGAGTCAGCTCTTCACATCAGGTGGCCAAAGTATTAGAGTTTCAGCTTCAACATCAGTCCTTCCAATGAACACCCAGGACTGATCCCCTTTGGGATGGACTGGTTGGACCTCCTTGCAGTCCAAGAGATTCTCAAGAGTCTTCTCCAACACCACAGTTCAAAAGCATCAATTCTTAGGCACTCAGCTTTCTTTATATTCCAACTCTCACATCCATACATGACTACTGGAAAAACCATAGCCTTGACTAGATGGACCTTTGTTGACAAAGTAATGTCTCTGCTTTTTAGTATGCTATCTAGGTTGGTCATAACTTTCCTTCCAAGGAGTAAGCATCTTTTAATTTCATGGCTGCAGTCACCATCTGCAGTGATTTTGGAACCCCAAAAAATAAAGTCTGACACTGTTCCGTTTCCCCATCTATTTCCCATGAAGTGATGGGATATCTGAGGTTATTGATATTTCTCCCGGCAATCTTGATTCCAGCTTGTGCTTCCTCCAGCCCAGCGTTTCTCATGACGTACTCTTCATATAAGTTAAATAAGCAGGGTGACAATATACAGCCTTGACGTACTCCTTTTCCTATCTGGAACCAGTCTGTTGTTCCATGTCCAGTTCTAACTGTTGCTTCCTGACCTGCATATAGGTTTTTCATGAGGCAGGTCAGGTGGTCTGGTATTCTCATCTCTTGAACAATTTTCCACAGTTTATTGTGATCCACACAAAGGTATAGTCAATAAAGCAGAAATAGGTGTTTTTCTGAAACTCTGTTGCTTTTTTGATGATCCAGCAGATGTTGGCAATTTGATCTCTGGTTCCTCTGCCTTTGCTAAAACCAGCTTGAACATCTGGAAGTTCATGGTTCATGTATTGCTGAAGCCTGGCTTGGAGAATTTTGAGCATTACTTTACTAGCGTGTGAGATGAGTGCAATTGTGCGGTAGTTTGCGCATTCTTTGGCATTGCCTTTCTTTGGGATTGGAATGAAAACTGACTTTTTCCAGTCCTGTGGCCACTGCTGAGTTTCCCAAATTTGCTGGCATATAGAGTGTAGCACTTTCACAGTATCATCTTTTAGGATTTGCAATAGCTCAACTGGAATTCCATCACCTCCACTAGCTTTGTTCGTAGTGATGCTTTCTAAGGCCCACTTGACTTCACATTCCAGGATGTCTGGCTCTAGGTGAGTGTGAGTGATCACGCCATCATGATTATCTGGGTCGTGAAGATCTTTTTTGTACAGTTCTTCTGTGTATTCTTGCCACCTCTTAATATCTTCTGCTTCTGTTAGGTCCCTACCATTTCTGTCCTTTATCGAGCCCATCTTTGCATGAAATGTTCCCTTGGTATCTCTAATTTTCTTGAAGAGATCTCTAGTCTTTCCCATTCTGTTGTTTTCCTCTATTTCTTTGCATTGATCACTGAGGAAGGCTTTCTTATCTCTCCTTGCTATTCTTTGGAACTCTGCATTCAAATGGGTATATCTTTCCTTTTCTCCTTTCCTTTTCACTTCCCTTCTTTTCACAGCTATTTGTAAGTCCTCTTCAGACATCCGTTTTTCTTTTTTGCATTTCTTTTTCCTGGGGATGGTCTTGATTCCTGTCTCCTGTACAGTGTTGGTTTAGCTGTAGATATACCAATATAGGTTCAGATATTGGGGCGTCCAGCGGCTCAGCTGATAAAGAACCTGCCTGCCAGTGCAGGAGATGCAAGAGACATGGGTTAGATCCCCTGGAGAAGGAAATGGCAACCCCCTCCAGCATTCGTGCCTGGAGAATTCCATTGACAGAGGAGCCCATGGGGTCACAAGTAGTCAGACATGACTGAATGTGCACGCACACACCCACCATAGATTCATATAAATATTACCCACCTACTGGGTGGGCACTAGGTCTTTAGAAAAGCCTTTGGAATCAGATAGATCTGGGTGAATGTCTTGGCTGGCTGGCTGGCTATCTATCTTCCATAAATCAGAGAGAGCAAGGCCCTAATGGAGGAGAGAAGTCTGCAGGATGGGCATTTCATTGTTTAACAAAAGACACTGGTCAATCGAGACAAACTCTTCCCTTAGACAAAGGATAAATGCATGCTCGGTTACGAAGTACTAGTTAGTACTTTGCCTTCCTAACGGGCTCCAGAATGCCGTTTCTCTACCTTTAAGCAATTGTTGGGACTTTTCCAGGCCACTCTGCCACTGCATAGCTCTGCGCTTTCTAATTAGCATAATTCAGGGAGGCACCAGATGGCAGGTTGGGCCTTGCATAAGAATTGCTCTGTGTATGAATCAGCGCCTACTTAGCGTGTAAGTGGGTTATTAGTGATCTGAAGTGACAAAATTCAAAACAACACACCACAGCCATTTGGCACAGCTGTGCCCGTCTAGACTTCGCCCGCTAAGAAACCAGCAGTAGAACGCATTTCAACAGCTAGCCATCAGCAAGTGCCAGCAAGCCTTCTCGGCACCTAGCTCTTTAAAAAGAGGAGGAAGAACATAACATTCCACAAGGTCCTGAGATCAGGCGTTATCGTCTGACCTTTACTGTGACTCTCAGAGGTGGAATAAACAGCCCAGATCCTGCGACCAACCAAAAATGGGGATACAACTCCGGTGTCCTGACGCCCAGGCCAGCACTGCAGCCGGTGGGCAGGAGGAGCAGTGGACTGGGTGGGCACGAGATCACTTGCTTTTTTTTTTTTTTAAACAATATTTATTTTTATTTGTTTGGCTGTCCTGGGTCTCGGTTGTAACATGTGGGATCTAGTTCCCTGACCTGGGATGGAACCCGGGCTCCTGCATTGAGAGCGCAGAGTCTTAACCGCTGGACCACCAGGGACGTTCCTGGCAAGGTCTTTGGAACTGGGCAGCCCTGGGTGCACTCCCTGGCTGCATCATCCCTAATAGGGTAAGCTGGGGCAAATTGCTCATCCGTAAACATTGCTGGCACCTACAGCACCTACATCAGGTGGTTATCCTAAAGATGAAGTTAGATCATGTGAGCCAAGTGCCTTCCACTCAGCAAAGCAGGCCCCTCCCTCCTGAGCCCAACCAGTGGACCCCTTGCTGGGCAGACTTCTCTGCTCCAAAGCTCACCAGGAAGCAGGCAGCTCACACCAGGTGTGAGCAACTCGGCACCGTGCCTATAGACCGTCTCCCACCTGAACTGCCTGCATCCATTTCCCAGTTTTTTTTTTTTTCCCCCTACTACCTGATAAACACATTGCTATACCAGGAATCAACCCTGCCCCCACCCCCACCCCCGCNCCCCCATCCCCGCCCCGCCCCAAGTTGAGAATCTGTTTCCTCCTTGTGGAACTTCCCTGGTGGCTCAGACAGTAAAGGATCTGCCTGAATGCAGGAGACATGGGTTCAAACCCTGGGTCGGGAAGATCCCCTGGAGGAGGGCATGGCAACCCACTCCAGTATTCTTGCCTGGAGAATCCCATGGACAGAGGAGCCTGGTGGGCTACAGTCCATGGGGTTGCAAAGAGTGGGACATGATCGAGTGACTAACACTTTCACTTTTCCTCCTTGTAACCTATGGTACCAACATGGAGAGCTGTTCCTTTTTTTTTTTTGCCTTCTATTTTTTGGCTGTGGCACGTGAGATCTTAGTTCCCCCACCAGGGATCGAAACCTGGACCTCCAGGGCAGTCCCCTTCTCCCTTCCTTAAAGGCCTCTGCCTCCTCACAGAAGATGTTCCCATCTGTTATCTCATGCCTGGTCGAAGTAATATTGTTGAGAAGAAGAGTGCTTTAGAAGAATGGTTCTTTCCAGGTGTCTGAAGCTTATTCCTTTGGATACCCAAGCTTTGGCGGGGAAAAGACCCATTTGCAAAGGAAAAATCTCGAAAATGCGTGGCAGTCCCTTCCCTGTCTTATGGAAGAGCACGTACTTTTCTGGGTGCCTCGGGTGGGTCCCCGTGAGGAGCAGCTCTTGTCGCTTATTTCTGGGTGACGGAAGGCGGGCGCAGGTTGTGGGCAGGGTAGCCTGGAAAGGGCCCTTTTCCCAGAGAAGGCCCAGTGCAGGCAGCGGTGGCTCTGGGCCCCCCCGGGGCCTTACCAGGTGTCCCCTCCCACCACCCGCCCTGCACAGCCTACCTCTGCTCTTCCCAGTCCCTTGAGCTGTCGCCCAGCAAGCAGTAAACATTTCCTGGTGATGCTGAAGAGCCAAGCTTGTTAAGTCAGAAAGTCTGAGCTTATACATCATTCCAACTGAAAAGCTTCCCAGAAGGCCCTACAGCTCTCTCTCTCCTGGGAAGCCAAGCACAGACACTCAGTGACTGTTATTTTCCTGCCATCAAAGAACCCTTCTATTTAAAAAAAAAAAAACAAAAACCACTTTTTAATAGAATTTTTCATACCCACACTCACAAATCAAGAGAATTGCACACCGAAGCCCACATCCCCTTCACCCAGCTTCAATCAGAATTCATATTTTGCCAATCTCGTTTCCTCTCTGTGGTTCCTCCTCCCTTATTTCTCATTTCGTTTTTGCTGGAAAATCTTCAAGCGAATCTCAGGTTTCCCATAATTGTACCCGTAAATATTTCAGTATGAATCTCGACAAGATAAAGGCATTTTAAGGCATAATCATAATGCCCTGATTCTACCTAGCAAAATTCTGAATGTTCCAGAGACCCAGGAACCAGCTGTGCCTCAGCTGGTGGTGGAGAACTGTGGTCTTCTGATGTTAGATTTCCTAAGGTTTTTTCAGGACAGTCAGTGAAACCTTTTACTTTGACGGGATTTCAAACTCACAGAAGGATTGTAAGAATAGTACAAAGAATTGCCGTACGCTCTTCATCCCTATTCCCAAAATGTTAACATTTTACCACGTTGGCTCTATCCTTCTCTCTATATCTATATTTTTTTCCTGAATCGTTGGTATGTTAAGAAAATGATGTCTCTTTATTCCAAAAGTGCTCTTATGTAACCAGTTCAGTTCAGGAAATGAATGTTGCTATGGTGCTATTATCTAAACTACAGACTTGATTGAGATTTTCCCAGCTTTCCCAGTAATGTCCTGTAGGACAAAAGAACACCCTGGATCAAGTTGGTTGTCACATTTCTTTGATTTTCTGTAGTTTGGAACAGTCCCTGAGTCTGTGTGTCTGGTAACATTGACATCTTTAGAAAGTGCTAGTCAGCTATTTTTTAAATTTTTGATGTAGACCATTTTTTTAAAAGTCTTTTTTGATTTTGTTACAATATTGCTTCTGTTTTTATGAGGGTTTTGTTTTGTTTTTGGCCACGAGCACATGGGAGTTAGTTCCCACCGAGGACTGAACCGGCACACCTACACTGGAATGCAAGCTCTTAGCACAGGACTGCCAGGGAAGGCCCCTTGGCCAGCTATGTTGTAGCATGCCCCTCAGCTCAGGATTATCTGCTGTCTTCTCGTGATTCAGTTCAGGCTACACTTTCTTGGCAGGAAGACCACAGGGTTATGTTTTGTCCTTCCCAGTTCATCATAGGAGACATCTTATGCCTATTTGTCCCATTAGTGGTGCTAATTTGATTGCTTGGTTTACATGAAATCGGCCAGGTTTCTCCACTGTAAAGTTATTATTTTCCCCCCTTTGAATAGTATCTTATGAGAAATACTTTCAGACTATGTCTATATCTTGTTGCTTCTCAAACTCTCCCTTCCCTAATTTTAGTATTCATTGGTGATTCTTATTTGAATCAATAATTATAATGTGGTCAAATGGTGATTTTTTTCTAGGCATATCATTCCTTTTAATTTATTAGTTGAATTTCTATCAGGAAGAATTTTCCCTATCTATACCAGTGTGAACTCTTTACTCTTATTTTTCTTAATAGGCTATAATCTTATATTTATGTTATTGTAATGCTCAAATTCTCTATCTATCTATCTATATCTATCTGAAGCTGGGATGGGTTCTGTGGTCTTCTTAGGTAGCTTTCCTAATCTACACCACAGGCTTCCTTCTACTCTTCTTTCTCATACAAAGAGAAACCTGGTTCCCGTCATTTCCCACATATTTACTTATAAGTTTAATCCTTGGGCATTCAGAAAGTCATTTCAGATTTGCTAACTCACATCGCTGTGGGAAGGAAGCCTACTCACATAGTCAAATATTTATTTTAAGTTTGTTTTGTCTTTAGCCTAAAGGATAGAGTCGAAATCCTGTGTTCAGAGTTCACTATTTTTTTGCTGCCTGGGCTATTTGGTTGCCCCCTGGGTTCTTAGGTTCTTCAGAACTATTCTGTTGAAATACTATTTTGTTCATTTGTCTCTGTTTGTATTCCATCTTAGAGTTTTCTCTATCCTTATTTATTTCTTCAAGTGTAAGAATCATTAACATGATTCCCCAAACCAGAACTGTGCAAAAATTTTGCTCAGAGAAGTGCCCCTCCCTATGCATGCATACTGCATGATTGTTCTATTCCCACCCATTCCCAGCGCCCTGTAGGTCAGGGACCCCCAGCCTCTGGAATCTAATCCTGGATGATCGAGGTGGAGCTGATGTAATAATAAACAAAGTGCACAATAAATTGCTCATTCAGTTCAGTTGCTCAGTTGTGTCCGACTCTTTGCGACCCCATGAACCATAGCACGCCAGGCCTCCCTGTCCATCACCAACTCCCGGAGTTCACCCAAACCCGTGTCTAGCAAGTCGGTGATGCCATCCAGCCATCTCATCTTCTGTCGTCCCCTTCTCCTCCTGCCCTCAATCTTTCCCAGCATCAGGGGCTTTTCAAATGTGCTTGAACAAACCTGAACTCATCCCCTTCCTTCCTGGTCTGTGGAAACATTGTCTTCTACAAAACTGGTCCCTGGTGCCAAAAAGTTTGGGGGCCACTGCTATAGGTAGTCAATCTCAGTAGTTTCTGGTGTTTATCTTTGCACAAATAAGCAGATAGATGCGTGTTTCCTTATTGCCCCTTATTTGCTACACAAAAGACAGAATACTAAGCATATTTTAGACTCTCCCATACACTGTCAAAAAATATGGTAAGGGATCTACAACTTGTGTTTAGTTCTTTCTTGTATTGTCTTGTCATTTCCTACATATTCCTGATGTCCTGTGACTTAGAAAACTCGGGGAATCCTAAATTCACTGAAGGGAAACTGTCTAACTACACAACGCAGGGGTTGGGTTTGAAAAGTGACTTTTGTCTTCTCCTTGACAAGCAATCTCAACTACAAATCCTAGAGGAAGCTCTAAGCCTGGCAAAGATGGGAAAGACCACACCCAAACCCAAGATGCTTGCTCAAGAAACAGCCAGAGGTCCTTTCCTATGAACAGAGTGGGATGGCCAGAAACAGAATAACCAGTGTCTAGAACAGCAACTTCATGGATTTTTGTACCTTTATAGAACCTAAGAGTCAAGCAGACAGTGTTTCTGCACAAGGCTGCCACTACCACTTTTTTAAAAAACTTTTTAATTTTTTTAAACTTTTTTTAAAATATAGATTTATTTATTTTAATTGGAGGCTAATTACTTTATAATATTGTAGTGGTTTTGCCATACATTGACATGAATCCGCCACGGGTGTACATGTGTTCCCCATCCTGAGCCCCCCTCCCACCTCCCTCCCCATCCCTTCCCTCTGGGTCATCCCAGTGCACCCGCCCCGAGCACACTGCCACTTTAAGATCCAACTTTGCAAACAGCCCAGCCCTCCTGACAGAGGTCCTGGGGATGGGGAGGCCTCTGGGGTTGTTTTCCCAGCAGGTGACAGGATGCACCTGCTCAGAGCTTCAGCCTAGGGGGCCCACAACACAGCTGGTTTTTTTCTCACCTTGAATAAGCTAGATTTATTAATAGCAGGAAAGGAGGGGTGGAAGGAGGAAAGAGGAAGGAACAATTCCACATGTGTCCATGCACTTTTCAGAAGTTCTCTTCCCAGGGGCTCATCACCTTTGGAAAAGACATGAGCGGAATTTAGCATTTCACCTGGCCGGGGCTTGTATTTTGGGTTCCACAGGGGTCTCCACGGAAGCCATTCTGAAACTCTTTGGGGAATACTTCTTTAAATTCTGCAAAATGTCTGGCTATGACCAGATGTTATGGACACTGGGAGGAAACCTCACAGAGTTTATTGAAAACCTAGATGCCCTCCACAGCTACCTGGCGCACTCCTATCAGGTAAGCCCATCTAGGTCAGAGCTCAATGGCCCCGAGAGGAAGCAGGTGCTTCTAGTAGTCCTGGGTCATCTCGCCACCTCCCCTAAGAGGCTGCAATTGCCAGGGGCTTGTGGAATCCTTGGTACATAGCATCAGTGGGCTGAGTTTTCTGGGGGGATGAATGGAAAATGAAAACTTGTTGGCTACTTTTATAAACTGGCTGCAATGATCAAAGAAGGGCAAGCTGGAGTGGTCAACTTTGTGCTGGGGGACAGCCCCTGTTGATGGTAGCTGCTGGGGGTTTGACATTAAGTCCAGAAGATTTAAAGATTGATCACAACGGGAACAAAGACTGGGAACCAGTCAGGTTTCAGGGGATTTGCAAATTCTCTCCTCAGGTTTCCTGGCCTGGAAGGAGCTGATAAGTAACTTGTGCAGCCAGATTCATTTATTCATGTATTAGATGCAATGTCTTCACAGGGCCAAGAGCTGGAATCGGATACCACCCAACTCTGATTAACCCATGGCATGACTGCCTGAGGTGCTAAACTGATTTCCCTACTGGGATCTGTCCTGCTGGAGTTCAGTTCCTGGTTTTCCTGTTTGTAGGCATAGGTGGAAATTTAAATGGCCAGGCTCACTTTTCCTTTTTTAAAAAAAGAAAATGCTGTATTAAAGAGGCAAAGTGGCATTTGCACATGTCATAATAATAGATTATTTTATATAAAAGAGTTGATATTTGTTTTTAGGGCCCTTTACAGTTTGCCAAGCTTTTTCTTCACCATTTCTATACTGAATGCTCAGACTACTCTTGAGGGAGATCCCAGGTGGCTCAGTGGTACGGAATCTGCCTGCAGTGCAGGAGATGAGGGTTTGATCCCCAGGTCGAAAAGATCCCCCAGAGAAGGAAATGGCAAGTCATTCCAACATTCTGTCTGAGAAATCCCATGGACAGAGGAGCCTGGTGGGCTAGTCCATGGGGTCGCAAAAGAGTCAGACATGACTTAGCCACTAAACGATAATGAGAGGAGCAATAGACTAGAACTTCTCTGGTGTCAGTGAGGACATTTTGCACATAATGAGATAAATAAAATATATAAATGTTATATGAGCTGAAATAAACTATATGCAATGATATCTGATAGATTTCCAGGCAAAAGATTATAGATTATCTCTTTAGGCAAAAATACAATAAGATAAAGCTGACTTTTTCTTTATATCCATCTCTAGTAATCTGGTAGAATCTTAAGGTTTGTATTTCTGGCTTTAACTGTGCCATTCATCTTGTTATTTTTTAGCTGAATTTCATTTGAGTGCCAATTATGAGACAGATGTTGGGCTAAGTAGTGTATAAACATTGAATTATCCTCTTACCCTTACGATTAGGCCCTCTTATTTTTCCCATTATACAGATGAGAAAACTGAGGTCCAGAAAGGCAAAGTAACTGTCCCAATTTGCTCAGGTTGTGGGGGCTGAGTCAGGACCCATCCCCAGGTGTGTCTGTCTCCAAATTCTGGTTGGCTTCTCAGTATTTTCCCATTGCCCTGATTCTCCACTTTTATAAAATCACATCTCAAGTAAAATATAAAAGCACAATCTTAATATTTAGAGAGTTGGAGACATGACCAGAAGGCTTAAAACACCAGCTTCAAGAACTGTGTCTAGGAAGTAGCTGAGGCTTAGGTGCAAAGTGAGGGTAAAATGGTAGCAAAAGCCTGTGTTTCGTTTCAGCCCTTTTGCATTCTATTATTATTGTTATTTCTCACTAGGTAGGCTTTGGATATAGTTTTTTAAAGTAACTTTTTCCTGTTTTATCATATTTTTACATTGCGCTGCCTCAAATCTTCTTCAGATTACTCAGATGTAAGCATGCCCATCTATACTCTATGTATAGGCTTTGGGAAAGATAGACACTCGGGGGAAAAACCCTCATTTTAACTAGCACCCCCTCTTTACCTCCTTCTGACTGTCTCACCCCCACCCTCCACTACCACCACCATTGTCGGAGAGAACAAACATCTCAAAAGGAACCCATCTCTTCCCTCACTCAGCTGTGAACCCGGGTGCTGAGCTGCTTACTACCCAAGCAAGTAAGAAAAGAGCTTCTCTCAGGGATTCCCCTAGACACCCCCCCCCAAAATAACACCCCCAAATTTTCACTCATCCTTAGGGATTATCCTGACATCCTGGCACCATCTATCGTGAGATGGTACATACTTGGATGTCAACATTTACTCCCAGAGCAAGATGGTCTCTTCGGATGCAGCCTTGATTTTTCAGATGTGCAACACTGCAGCACAGATGGCCCTAGGTTTCCAGAGCAAGAGACGAACTTTTCTCCACTTGCCAATTCCTCCAAGCTCCTGATCATTCAGACTGAAGATGCTCACGGTCACTTGGTCACAGGCCAAGCACGCAGCCAGCCACCCCTTGGAGTATAGACAGAAGGAGCATGGCATGGTGCAAAGACTCATTTGGGGGTCAAGAATGTTCTACAGTGAATCTGGCCTTAACCTCCCTGAGCCTCAATTTCCTTCTCTTTACACCTGGCTTCCCTGGTCCCTCAGTGGTAAAGAATCCTTCTGCCAATGCAGGAGACATGGGTTCAAACCCTGGGTCGGGAAGATCCCTTGGAGAAGGAAAAGGCAACCCACTCCAGTATTCTGGCCTGGAGAATCCCGCAGACAGAGGAACCTGGCAGACTACAGTCCAGGGGGTCACAAAAGAGTTGTGCATGACTTAGTGGTTAAACAGCAGCAATAATACTTGCATATAGAGTTGGTTAGGTGATTAGGTATTATATAAAATTCCCGACTTTAAGGGGCTGAAAAATCGTGGGTGTTTTTTTTGTTGTTGGCGGGCAAGGCTTTATTGGAGCCCCTACTGCAGCAGGGGAGGAGGGCATGGCAACTCACTCCAGTATTCTTGTCTGGAGAATCCCACGGACAGAGGAGCCTGGTGGGCTACAGTCCATAGGATCTCCCAGAGTCAGACACGACTGAACTTGTTAACACTGAAGCAGGGGGGAGCAAGAACAAGTAACAGGTGCCCTTGCATGCCTAATTCCCAAAGAGAGCAAAGCTTGTTCCTCATATGGGGTGAGGGCTGGGGTATGTCCAGGGGTCGAGCTGCGGGGCTGGCTTAGGCATTTTGCCCACCCCTCTGGTGGTTCTGAGTGCAGGGGCACGCTCAGGACCCTGCTTTTGCTCCTGATACCCAGTTTTTGCTCCTGGCTCTTCAGAAGTAGCAGTAGGGGATTTTTGGTCTCTGTATCTTTCATCCAGAATTTGCCCCAACCGCTTGCATGAACATGGTTATTTTTAGCCCCATACAGTTTCTTTGTATTTTGTTGCTCGAGAAGAGGTGTGTATAGGTGCAAGCATTGCAGCGACTGAAGCGAAGGGTCCCAGCCTGTCTCATTCCCCTGGAGAGACTCTATACCCTTGTTCTTAAGGGCTATGGGGCTGGAGGTCTTTTCTTATGAAACTTCTTCCTGCTAGACAAGGGTCAAAGACCCCAGCCTATCCTAGAGGTGTAGAAAGTTCCTCCCTGACTGTTCTAAGGACCCGTAGGGACCTAGGCCACTCTCCACTGGATGTGATTGGAAGGGGGTTGGGGATACAGTTCTATGTGACGTAATAAGTAAGTACTGTTGCTTCACAAAGTCTCAAGAGCATAGTTTAGATAACCTGTATTCACTGGGAAAAATGTACTGTGTCTTTTAAAAAGGAGATGAATGCACCATCCTTTCGTGTGGAGAGAGGGGCAGAGGGGAAGATGCTTCTCCATTACTACTCTGATAGAAGCGGTCTGTGCCACATTGTACCAGGTATGGGGATGGCTTAACCAGACCCAGAGCTGTGAGGTCTATGGAGTAAGGATGTCTTTCCGCATAGATTCCCCAGAATGAGTAAGAGTCGGCTGTGGGTGGGAAGTTCAAGTCCCATCTCTTTCATAGCCTGACTTTTTGCTATCGTGACCATAACTCCCAAAGTTGAGCCTTGAAATAAGTTTCCAAGTACCAAATGAAGAATGATTTTCATTTCAGCATTTTCATCACGTGAGTTTCCATGTAATTGTGATAACTCTGCATATTATTTTGTATCCTTTTGTTGTACTCAGTGTTATAGAAAAAGCATCCTTTCAGATTTTCAGTCTTTATTGTTTTTCAAGATTTTTTTTTTCCTGTGGATCATTTTTAAAGTCTTTATTGAATTTGTTACAATATTGCTTCTGTTTTATGTTTTGGTTTTTTGGCCAAGAGGCATCTTAGCTCCCAGACTAGAGATCAAGCCCACATCTCCTGCATTGGAAGAGGAAGTCTTAACCACTGGGACCGCCAGGGAAGCTCCTCACAGAGTCTTTAAAGCTGCGTCTTCAATGGCTGACTCATATTCTATATTGTAATTAACTAGTCACCTATTGTTGAATTTTCAGTGGATTCTACTCTTTTGCTATTGCAAACAGTGCTGAAATGAACATCTTCATGCATGCTTTCCTGATGTTTTATATTAAAACCCTGGGATAGATTTTTAGAGGAACACTTTAAAAAACATGATCATTAATACTTTTATAGCTGACTTTTTCTTACATTTTCTCTAGAGTTTGTTTGATGAGTTGCATGCCTTCCCGGAAAAAACAAATCAATGAATAGATGCCAAACTAGAAATTAGAGTGGTGGGAATATATTTAGTGCCCAGTTATAGAAATCGCCACCTTTAAGTTATTATTTTTAGTTTATTAATCTGTCATGTGCTGCCTGCTCTGACACAGGGCCTAGGCTTGGTGGACTCGGGAATATTTGTCAAACGTTGTATAACTTGATTTGCTTTACGATTTTGCCCTCTGCCATCCCTCACCTGCCCTTCTGCTGCAGGGATCATTGAAGCTGTAGCCAAGGACTTCTTCGACACTGACGTGATCATGGACATCCTTGACGTGAATCAGGAGGAAGAGAGGATGGGGAAGAAGGAGCACGTAGTGTTTCTGGTTGTGTAAAAGTCACACGGACAGATGAGAAGGGCAAAGCCAAAGGGATCACAAGACAGTCAGGACAGCCAGAGCAGCCGAGAGGTACCGGGTGTGGTGTGTTTTCAGAAAGCACAGTTTCTCTGGGGAGCGACTAGTCTCAGAACAACTGATGCAAAGAACAGAATCAACTGGGCCTTCTAAAAGTGGAGTTAGGGTGGGGTGTTTCAGTCTCAGCCCTGCTGACATTCTGGACCAGATACTTCGTTATGATGGGCGGTCCCGTGGGAGTTTAGCAGCATCCTTGGTCTACTCACTAGATGATAGTGGCACCCAGCTCTCCCCCCACCACCCGGGTTGTGGCAGTCAAAAACGTCTCTGGGCACTGCCAAGTGTCCTCAGAGTAGGAGTGGGAAACAAAGTTACTGTTGGTTGAGAGCCACTGGGCTAAGCTCATTTGAATAAAAATTGGGAGGCTCTTTGGGAATGGACCCTAGCCTGGCACATTTTTGCCTGTTAAAAAACTATCAACATAAAGGCCTTGAAATTTGGAGCTTGTGGCTTATTTTGCAATTCCCATGATGCAAATTGACCTTTTAAGTCCCGAGTGCCCATTTCTGCAGCTGGGGCCAGGCTGGGGGCTGGAGTGAACTCAGAAGCCTGCGAATGGCTGCCTTGATCGCAGCTTGTGGAGTGACTGTTATCAGTTTATGTACCATATCTATCAGGTGCATGGCTCTGTGTGTCCACAGAGCCCATAGGACTATCCAGAGAAGTCTGTGATTCCTGGAGCACACAATGTTTGCATCTCAGAGTGTTCAAAGCTTGCTTTGCTCAATGCAGACTCTTCACCCACAGGAAGAGAAGTCACCAGGTGATCTTCCTGTCACCAACACCACCCCCCTTAAGATTTTATAATCTGCTGCCTTATATAATGCTGCCTTTGGTGGAGAAAGAGCATGAGGATTATTTGGATAACAGTCTTGGGGCTTATGAAATCTTGCTAAAGTTGACCTTGCATGGCCCCATTGTTCCTCTGGACCCATCCTAGCCAAAGGGGCTTGTGCACCTCCTGTCACATAACCAGTCACATGATCAGCCATGTATGATTCTCTCCCTGCTATCTGCAGACCCCGGAGGCAGCTTTCCTGAGGATGAAAGAGAAATATTTGAGTGTCTCTATTCATGCCGTGAAAAAGTCCCACTGGGAAGTTGTGAGGAACATAGTCATGTTCGGAAAAGGTGAGTGGGCTCTTCTGACCTCAGCTCTGAGACCAGGGTAATTGTTTTCTGCACACGAACGGGCCAAGTCCTCTATCATCAAGATGCCACTGATTTCTTTTTCAAACCTGGATCCATTTGAAAGAATTTCAGAGGAAATAGTCTAGAAGAGAGGGGATATATGTATGCGTCTAACGGATTCACTGGTATACAGCAGGGTGGGTCAGATGGGAAAGACTCTGCCTGCAGTGCAGGAGACCTGTTCAATCCCTGGGTCTGGAAGATCCCCTGGAGAAGAAAATGGCAACCCACTCCAGTGTTCTTGCCTGGAGAATCCCTTGGACAGAGGAGCCTGGTGGGCTACAGCCCATGGGGTCACAAAGAGTGGGACACGACTGAGCGACTTTCCCCCCACCTTGTGACAGCAGAAACTAACACAACATTTTAAATCAACTATACTCAAAAAAAAAAAAAAAAAGCAACATTTCCTGAGAAGCAATGGGAAACAGATACGGAAGGTTAACCCCTTTGGGGTAGGGTACAAGCCGGTGGAAGACCCACCCGGCGTGAATCCTGAGGATGGTCACTGATTTCTGCAGAGCTTGGATTTGGTGGGCATGGTTTATATCTTCAAAACACTAGCTCTAACTTTGCCCCTTTCACTTGTGCTGGGGGTGACATGGAGGCACAGTCTCCCCTGCAATCGGGGGAAGCTGCTGGAGGGGAGACAGGACTGAGCTCCCGTTGGTGACTGTGTTGAAGGAGGAGGCAGATGAATGCTGATGTATTATCAATAACAGGAGTTTGTGGCAGCTCCTCAGGCCTTCGGGACTGCAAGGCATTTCTGGCCCGGAAGTCTGTAGATAAAAACCATGATGTCCAGGAGTGTGAAGGACACTCTGTCAGGAGCCAGGATCACAGAGTTCTGGCTGTGTCCCTGGGGAGCCTAAGCGCTCCATCTTCCACCTGTGAAGCAAAGTATTAGGCTCTCGAAGGCACGCCCCCACTGATGTCCAGTCTCATGATCAGCACCTGAGGCCTGAGTCAGAACGGGGGCTGGAGACCCCTGGTCATAAACCATGGGCCATGATGACATGTGTCTGGGAGAAGATCAACTGCGCTCAAAGGACTGCATTTTGAGTCCTTCAAGCCTCTGCAAGCGAGTCAAACGTGCAATTGACATCCTTTGTCTAGGAGATTTTCATATCAAAAAGGCTCCATTTCGAATCTCCACGCCCTGCCAAATAGGGCTGTTGGATGAAATTTTCATGTGCCACCCAAAACTGTCAGTCTGCAGAGCTCCATGGCAAATGTCCCTGACGCCGGCCAGGCGCGCGCGCTGCGCTCAGCGAGCTCATTGTCTGGCTGTCAGTGTTTCAATGCCGGCCCTGTTTTCATGGTGAGACACACTCAATTGGCCCAGGAACCCTTGAGCGGCGGGCAGAAACTTGGCAGGGGGCAGGGGGGGCGCTTCTCAACCTGGTAGCAAGTTTTCTGTTTGTTTTAATTTGGAAGCAGAATTGCCGTGGCCATCTGGAGATGCTGAGGGAGCTTGAGATGCCGAGGGGCAGGACTGCGCTTTGCCGGGAAAACGTTTGCGATAATCTCTGGGGTTGGCAGCCCGAGTGTTGCCTGTGAATGAATGGGATTCTTTTTCTCCATCCAGGGCATCTCAGGGACACCTTTGAGCCGATTTATCCTGAGCAGCTCTGGATAGAGGCGAAGACCTTCTGCACTGCTTTTCCCCTCCACGTGATATTTGATGAATCAGTAAGGGGAACTTGTCTCTCTTGAATGGGGGATAGGCTGGGGAGGGGAGTAAGTCTCATAGTCTTCGACAGCTGGTGGGGACTTTCAAGTCCCTGAGGAGTACCCAGGGTTTGGGAGGCTAGGATTTAGCCTGACAGGACTGCTACTTTCTTTTTCATTGTGGCATCTTCCAGAATGCAGCATCTTCTTGATGGATGCAGAAGGGAGCAGTTCCAGGGGGTTTGAACCAATGGGTGCATGAGCAAATTTGCCATTAGAGAAAAGAGAAGGGACACTGAAGTCACTCCAGCAGACAGAAGCCCACAGCAGCAGTGGCAGGGTGGGATTCTAAATGTGACCACTCCCCATCTTTACAGCCACCTTGGATGGCTCAGTTCCACCAGGCTTGTCTTTCTGCATCTTGAAGGAGGAGGGAGAGGCCTGTACTCACTGTTCTGTGGGAGGGGTGGTGGACAATGATCATTTAAGTGTGATCAGTTTCCTTGGATAAAAGTGACTGATAAAATTGAATTATAAACTCATTTAAGGGCAAAATAAATTTGGTCTCCAAACTACCAGTTAAAAATGCCTTCAGCCATCCTGACTTCCTCTGATATTTATGTGAATGCATATATATGTCACATGATCCCTTACCAGTAGATGCTGGATACAGATTCTGTGATGTTTGCGGAAACATCACATGAGGGCCATCTCTGGGTGCAAAGAATTTATGATCTGAGAAAATCAAACACCCCTGGGTGAAATAACTGTACATTATAAAGCTATGTACTGTGACTTTCCCCCAATGCCATGAGGATATTAGTATTATTACAATTACTGCTACTATTAATATTTAAAATTCTGATCTACTTAAACACTCCCTTTCTTTTTAGGTTTTGGGCATAGAAATAGACAATTTAACGACCCTTATTCCATATGGTTAGGTTGATTTCTATAGCCTGACAGAGTGAAGTTAATTTGAGTGTTCCTGGATAACCCCGGTTGGACTTTTTATGTAAAGGACACTTATTTTGTTTTTTCCTTCTGTGTGTTCCCTGGAGATGGCAGTGAAAGGTGACCGCACCTCCATCATGAATTCCTTTCTTCATCCAGATCTGAGTGTCAGGTCCAAGCTACAGAATTTTCTCATTCCTTTATTGGTTAATTCCAAAGAGAGGCTAAGACAGAAGAGAGGGCTAAAGCTCAGAAAGAACTATTATCCCCACGGACAGCTTTAACTTCTTTCCTGTGAGTCAAGAAATGAATGTGCTCTCAGGCCCTCCCATGCTGTTCCTTTCTTTCAGAGGTCAGCTGCAGGTTTGCCTTTTAAATGTTTCATTACTACCATGATATTTATTTCATTCCCTTCACACGTAGCGAGTCACAAAGCATGGCGGGCTGTGTTATTTCTAGGGGAACGTTTACTGTTCAGGTTGCTTTCTCTTCTTCAGTCTCACGTGTGTCCCCTGTGGATAGCTGCAGGTCAAACAAGCTGGAGTGAGCATTCAGAAGTACGTCCCGGGTCTGCAAACCCAGAAGATTCGTTTAGATGAGTACTTCTCCGTTGTCCATCCCCAAGTCACCTTCAACATTTTCAGCATCTGCAAATTTATCAACAGTCAATTTGTCCTGAAGGCACGCAGGGAGATGCTGCCTGTAGCCTGGAGAAGTCAGCCCGTGCTCAAACTCCAAGGTGGTAACTTGCTCTTTCCTGGTTTCTCTCTGCCCTGGGAGACCAGACAGAAAGGGAAGAAGCAGTTTTCTAATTTCCTCAAAAAAGTTGGCTAAAAAGTGGGGGGACTACATTGACTGCGGCGTATGTTTTTTCCATTTGGCTTCATCTGGTAGCAATATATTTTATTTCTTTAAACCATGTCTAGTTTAGGCACAAAGGAACTCTGATTATATTTACATGTAATTATAAAGGTCTGGTTTCTGTTACCAGAATTTTCAGAATACAGGTGGTACTATTTGTACTCGAGTAATGGTCTGTCCTTTATACGGTAACATGATCATCTGCCCTACTGTTAATAGGGCACACATTTTTGTTTTGGCTTTGTTTCAATTATAGTAAAATTTACAGAATGTGAAGTTTACCATTTGAACCCTTTTTCAGTGTACAGCTCAGTAGTGGTAACTGCATTCACAAAGTTGTGCAAACACCACCATCCATCTCCAGAAATTAATCATCTTGCAAAACTGAAACTCTATGCTCATGAAACACCAACTCCTTGTTTTCCCCAACCCCGCATCCTGACAACCACCACTCTGCTTTCTGTCTCTATGAATCTGATTAATTTAGGTATGGCACCCCACTCCAGTACTCTTGCCGGGAAAATCCCATGGATGGAGGAGCCTGGTAGGCTGCAGTCCATGGGGTCGCAAAGAGTGGGACATGACTGAGCGACTTCCCTTTCACTTTTCCCTTTCCTGCATGGGAGAAGGAAACGGCAACCCACTCCAGTGTTCTTGCCTGGAGAATCTCAGGGATGGGGGAGCCTGATGGGCTGCCGTCTATGGGGTAGCACGGAGTCGGACACGACTGAAGCGACTTAGCAGCAGCATATAAGTGGAATCACATAGTATTTGTCCTTTTGTGACTGTCGTTTTTCACTTAGTGTAATGTCCTCAAGGTTCATCCGTGTTGTCACATGTCAGAATTCCCTTCCTTTTTAAGACTGAATTATTATTATTCCCACATGTATAGACTATACTTTACTTATTCACTCATCTGTCAGTGGGTCATTGCGTTGCTTCCACTTTTTGAATAACGACTAATGCTCCTGGGAACATGGGTGTACAGATGTTTCATCGAGTCCCTACTTTCACTTCCTTTCAGTTTATATCCGAAAGTGGAATTGCTGGATCACATGGCAATTCTATTTTTAATTTGAGAAACTGCCATACTGTTTTCCATAGCTGCTGCACCATTTCATATTTCCATCAGTAGTTCACAAGGGTTCCAATCTGTCTACTTTCTCATGGATACGTGTTCTTTTCTGTTACTGTTTTGGGGTTTCTTTTTTGGATAATACTATCCTAATGGGTATGAAGTGGTATCTCACCGTGGTTTTAGTTTGCATTTCCCTAACATTTAGTGATGTTGAGTGCCATTTGTATATCTTCTTTTGGAGAAATGTCTATTCAAACTATTTGCCCATTTTTCAATCAGGTTGTTTGGATTTTATTGTTGCAAGCGTTCTTCATCTATTCTGGATACTAACCCCTTATGATTTGCAAATATTTTCTCCCACCGGGTGGGTTTTCTTTTCACTCTGTTGATTGTACTGTTTGCACACAAGCTTTTAATTTTGATATTCTCCAATTTACCTATTTTTTCCTTTTGTTGCCTGTGGTTTTGGTGTCACATCAGAGAAATCATTGCCAAATCCAACGTCATGAAGCTTTTATGATTTCTTCTAAGGGTTTTATTGATTTAGCTCTTACATTTCATCTTTGACCCATTTTGAATTAATTTTTTAACATGCTACAAGGCGCACATACTTTGAGCTTTCTGTTGGACTAGTAGGTATTGTAGGCAAAAACACAGGCACAGTGGTGGGGACATCTGAGAGGAAAATGACATGTTCTGGGAACCCTGATTGAACTTTAGAGTGGAATGATGGGAGGAGAGGCTGGTGAGATGAGGACTTGAGCTTTATCCTGTAGTTGGAGACATTTTTTACATGTCTACCATGATCAGATTTGAGATTCAGAATGGTCATTCTGGAGCCACGTGAAGGATGGACCAGGGGTGCTGAGAAGATAGAACTTGGGAGGCCAGGGGATGCCACCCCCGGAGAGCAGGAGGGAAGCTCAGTGCTGAGTGCAGCCAAGCTGGGACCCTGGGGTGGTGATGGGGGAACAGACTCATGAGGGAGTTAAGGCAGAAACTGGTGTAGAGGTTAAAAAAGAGAATATTTGGGTAATTATTAGCTTTCTTGCTTAGGTAACTGGTCATAAAGGTGTGATTAAGGAAAGATGGCATTGACAACTTGAGTACAGCTTTGTCAGTCTGAGTCACTGCTGTATCCTCTTCCATACCTACAGCAGGGTTCCCGAGTCATGGTAGGAACTAAAAATGTCTGTGATAAAAGAGTTAAGAAAAAAGATTTGTAGATGGGACTAAAGGTGAGCTCAGTTGGAGACATCCACGTATAAACACCTAATAGACAATAACAATAATAATAAATCATTGTAACAAGGACTATGTCACAATTTAGAGGGCAATTTGGCAATATGTATCAAAAACCTTAAAATGAGCATATTTTTGCCTAAGAATATATCCTTTAACAAAATAGCCACAATTATGCACAGTGATGTACTTCAAGGTTCAGTTCAGTTCAGTCACTCAGTCGTGTCTGACTCTTTGCGACCCCATGAATCGCAGCACGCCAGGCCTCCCTGTCCATCACCATCTCCCGGAGTTCACTCAAACTCATGTCCATCGAGGCAGTGATGCCATCCAGTCATCTCATCCTCTGTTGTCCCCTTTTCCTCCTGCCCCCAATCCCTCCCAGCATCAGAATCTTTTCCAATGAGTCAACTCTTCCCATGAGGTGGCCAAAGTACTGGAGTTTCAGCTTTAGCATCAGTCCTTCCAAAGAACACCCAGGGCTGATCTCCTTTAGAATGGACTGGTTGGATCTCCTTGCAGTCCAAGGGACTCTCAAGAGTCTTCTCCAACACCACAGTTCAAAAGCATCAATTCTTGGGTGCTCAGCCTTCTTCACAGTCCTACTCTCACATCCATACATGACCACTGGAAAAACCATAGCCTTGACTAGACAGAACTTAGTCGGCAAAGTAATATCTCTGCTTTTGAATATGCTATCTAGGTTGGTCATAACTTTTCTTCCAAGGATTAAGTGTCTTTTAATTTCTTTTAATTTCATGGCTTCAGTCACCATCTACAGTGATTTTGGAGCCCAAAAAGATAAAGTCTGACACCATTTCCACTGTTTCCCCATCTATTTCCCATGAAGTGATGGGACCAGATGCCATGATCTTTGCATTCTTTGAGCTGTAAGCCAACTTTTTCACTCTCCTCTTTCACTTTCATCAAGAGGCTTTTTAGTTCCTCTTCACTTTCTGCCATAAGGGTGGTGTCATCTGCATAGCTGAGGTTATTGATATTTCTTCCGGCAATCTTTATTCCAGCTTGTGCTTCTTCCAGTCCAGAGTTTCTTGTGATGTACTCTGCATAGAAGTTAAATAAGCAGGGTGACAATATACAGCCTTGACGTACTCCTTTTCCTATTTGGANGGGATTGGAATGAAAACTGACCTTTTCCAGTCCTGCGGCCACTGCTGAGTTTCCCATATTTGCTGGCATATTGAGTGCAGCACTTTCACAGCATCATCTTTCAGGATTTGAAATAGCTCCACTGGAATTCCATCACCTCCACTAGCTTTGTTCATAGTGATGCTTTTAAGGCCCACTTGACTTCACATTCCAGGATGTCTGGCTCTAGGTGAGTGATCACACTCAATACTTCAAGGTAGTTCACTGTATATGGAATGATGAAATAGATATAATATAATCAATGTTAGCTTATTGCTTAAAGTACAGTATAACCCATGTACCCAGCAACCAGTGACACCTATCTATATTTAATGCTACGAAAGAATATCTATTATAGAATTTAAGTGAAAAATTGAGCTTACTCAAAGATGGCTGATAATCCCATTTTGGGGGAGTGAAAAGGTATACCTCCAAATATTAACAGCAATTATCAGTGGTGTGATTGTGGGTGATTTTTATTATTTTCTTCCACTTTTTTGCATCTTCTGCAGTGAATGTCTACTGCTTTTATAATAAGAGAATAGACATAAATTGTTAAAAGTAATAGATATCTTGAGTCCAGGAAGCAAGGTTTTTCCATAAATTCACTGTGGGAGTGCAGCTGGGGGTGCTGACGCCAGCATCTAAGGGTTGAGTGAAAGTCCTGAAGGAGAGATGGAAAGAGGTAGGAGAAATCTAAGTGAAAGCAGGGTCAGAAAAGTCCCCAGAAGTGAGATAGATTCCAGGAAGCAGGATTAGCTCTACTCCCTTAAATGGCAGAAGGGCCCAGTAAGGAAAAGACGTGTGTGTTACAGGAAAGGTAGTTTGGAGGTCATGGACGGGAGTCCCTTCAAGGTAAGAAAAGCAGCCGTGGAGAGAGCTGCTGTGGACAGAGCGGGAGTGCAGGACGTGGAGACAGGAAGAAAGGAGAGGACTTTCAGGAGCTTCACCGAGAGGGGAGGAGCGCGACTGAGCCGTGCGGGCAGGGCCAGGGCGGGCCGTGGGCGTGGCGGTCGGGCTCCTGTGACATGCTGCCTTGCCCCATCTCTCTCCCAGGCGGAAGGCCAGATAATCTGGATGGAGCCCCTGCGCTGCATGATGTACGCGTGCTCCCCCAGGCTCCGCAGCCTGCAGGAGCGGGAGGAGCACCGGATGCACCTCTCCGACATCGCCCCCCACGACCCCACCAGGGACCTCATCCTCAACCAGCAGCGCCTGGCGGAGATCGAGCTGTCCAACCAGCTGGAGAGGAAGGAGGAGGAGCTGCGGGTCCTCTCCACGCACTTGGCCGCAGAAAAGACGACGACCGAGACCTTGCTGTACGCCTTGCTGCCTGAGCACATGGCCAACCAGCTGAAGGAGGGCAGGAAGGTCGCCGCAGGTGAGGGGTACCCGGCCCACACAGGGCGCCTTGCTGGCTGGGGGCGCCCGCTCTGAAATCAGGCGGATCAGGGTTTGGAGTCGGTCTCCATCGCTTGTTAGCAACTGTGGTCTTGGGCTCATTACTTAAGCTCCATAGCCTAGCTTTCTACTTTCTACCTTGAGAATAATAATACCGTGACCATACAGGGTTCTTCACCACAACTGGCAAGGACGTGGTAACGAAAGTGTCAGTGGCCGAGTCGTGTCTGACTCTCTGTAACCCCATGGATTGTAGCTGGCCAGGCTCCTCTGCCCGTGGCATTCTCCAGGCAAGAATACTGGAGTGGGCAGCCCTTCCCTTCTCCAGGGGATCTTCCCAACCCAGGGATGGAACCCGACCCAGGTCCCCAGCATCCAGGTCTCCCTCATTGCAGGCAGATTCTTCACTGTCTGAGCCACTAGGGAAGCTGATACATTCACGCTAAATAAATAAAGGGATGTCCCTAAGGACCATTCTGGGAGAGCAAGCTTTTTCTAGAGGGAAGAAGGCCATGTTTATTCCAAACTCACTTTCCGCTGGTCACCAGCGAGTGTTCACTTCACCAGGCAAGCATGGGAAGCTGAGTGCCAGGGTGCTGTCCTGGGTGCTGGGACTCAAAGAAGCTCATAGTCTTGTGAGTTTGACTGGTACCTACAGAATACATTAATGGGGGTGACCGAAATAAAGGAAATTTATGTGCATTAAGGAGAAGTTATCTTGCCAGGATCTCTGTTAGATAGGTTATATATGCTCTCTCATTTATTTTTCTGAACATTTCCAGAAGGGAGGTGTTATTAGATAAAATGGTGGAACAAGTTCACTGCAGTTAATGAGTAAAAGAGCAGGAAACCAATCAGAAGTCCATTTAACTCCAAATTTCGTCCTTCTTTCCTTATCATGGAAGTTACTCTGGAAACATAGATAACACAGAAATTCATGGTTTATCAATGTCGGAAGAGAAAGAGACAGGGGTTAGGTGTGGGGTTGAAGGCTGATAGATATATAGAGTGTGGCACCTGAGTTGGGCCACCTTGAGTTCTGCAAAAAAAAAATAAAA
The DNA here is from genome assembly GCA_006410935.1 of Redunca redunca. Classification (NCBI taxonomy): domain Eukaryota; kingdom Metazoa; phylum Chordata; class Mammalia; order Artiodactyla; family Bovidae; genus Redunca; species Redunca redunca. Next base: position 431,027 of record SJYQ01129236.1, read on the forward strand.
ATAAATAAATAAGGAAAGGCATTTCAATGGCACAGCAAGAGTCAAGGCACTCTGAGGGTAAACACGGCAGGGTGTTGTACCTGGAACACAGGGGTACATGGTGAAGGGTTGCCTGCTGAGTTCTGAGCCGGTGTACCTCTGGTAATAATCTCCCCTCCATGGAACTTTCCCTTCCCTTTGTGTCTTCTGTGGTTCAGGCTTTGCTTTAACTCACCGACCTCTCTGTAAGCCGGTGTCCACCCAGACCATCCTGACATCCCCCAGTGGTCTGCACATTCTATTAAGTATTTGTTTGCACTCTGCTTCCCTAGACTAGGCACTCCTTATGGGCAAGGACCCCTGTCTGCTTCATATGATTCCACCAGCACGATGACCAGCTCATAACAGACACGCAACAGATGTCTGGTGGGTGGATGGTGAATGGTGATGTGGACCTGGCTTCTTCTCCCTGTGCCACGGTCAAATTTGGTTCCTAAAGGCTACTTGAATCCAGAATTAACAGAATTATTATTCTACATCCTTCGCTCTCCCTGACACCTGGTTTATGTTGCAGGAGAATTTAAAACCTGCACAATTCTCTTCAGAGACGTGGTGACGTTTACAAACATCTGTGCTGCCTGCGAACCTATCCAGATAGTGAACATGCTGAATTCAATGTACTCCAAGTTCGACAGGTTAACCAGCGTCCATGAGGTCTACAAGGTAAGCGTCTGGTGCCCTGGGCTGTGTGTGTCCCTGTGTGCCGGGGCAGGGCGCATATCTGGTGTTGGATCTTCATTTTTCCTTTCTCCTCACTAGTTTAGGGTTTGGTGTGGATGCCAGAGGGGATGGGAGGAAGAGCTAAAAATTTAAAATTTTCAAAAATCCTTCTATACTGCCCAATGATAAGCTTGCCTTCAAGAGGCATACTGTTTTCCCAGAGAATACTATGCCTTCATTTCAGCAGCAAGTCTAACCTAAATGTGTATCTAATATATAGCATTATATGTGGCTCTAATAGACAGCTTGGTCCTCTCTGGGACTTGCCTCTGCCAAAAGCAGAAAGAACTTTTGGCTCCCTCGTGGCATCTCCTGAGTTATTTTTTTTTCTCTCCTCACCCTCCCTCATGCTCCTCACATCCATAGAAAATAACCACCAGCTTTTAATATGGTCCTTCTATCAATGTGTATGTGTTAGTCACTCAGTTATGTCTGACTCTTTGTGACCCCAGGGACTGTAGCCCACCAGAGACTCCTCTGTCCATGGGATTTTTCAGGCAGGACTACTGAAGTGGGTGGCCATTTCCTTCTCCAGGGGCAGGGCGGGGAGGGGGGGTGTGTGGTCTTCCCAACCCAGGGATCAAACCTGGTTCTCCTGCATTTGCAGGCAGGTTCTTTACCAGAGAATGACAAAAAAATATGTAGTGTTATATTTAGCACATTAAGAAAACCCTCTGAGTTCCCTCCTATTTCCCCCCTTGTAGGTGGAAACAATAGGAGATGCTTATATGGTGGTGGGGGGTGTACCAGTGCCTGTTGGAAGCCATGCTCAGAGGGTAGCAAACTTTGCCTTGGGGATGAGGATTTCTGCAAAAGAAGTGATGAATCCTGTTACCGGAGAACCCATCCAGGTAAAGTGCAACCGAGTTCTTTGCTTAATACCAGTTACCTCACACAATATAGTAGAATTCTATTAGTCTGCTTGGATGGCTCCTGGGTATGTGACATAATTAAAATGGGTCATTTCTCCCAACTCATCTCTTCTCTTGCATACATTAAAGTAACAGAGATATTAGGGTGTTATTGCCTCTGCTGCTGCTGCTAAGTCGCTTCAGTCGTGTCCAACTCTGTGTGACCCTATAGACAGAGGCCCACCAGGTTCCTCTGTCCCTGGGATTCTCCAGGCAAGAATACTAGAGTGGGTTCCCATTTCCTTCTCCAGGTTATTGCCTCAGCTTATCTCAAATTTTAGAAGAGGCTTCAGAGTTCAGGGCTATGATGGGGTTAATGCAGGCTTCCTTTGTCCCTAACCCTGGCTTAGTGGATTTCCATCCTTAGGAAGCCAGCTCGTTTCCAATTCCTGCCTATTTGCTCGAGCATTTTCAACAAGTGGTTCAGGTTGACTAAACAGCCAACTTCTCTTTGCTAAGGGAAGTTGTGTATCCGACATGCCGTCTGACGGGTTCGGAACTCAGGCTGAGGTGTGAAACTGCCTCCAGCCAGCAGGCCAGACACTGTGGTGCCGTAAGATATTCACAATAGCTTTCCCTCCAGCACGTGGCCACAAGCGAGACATCTGCTCGCCTTTCTCACAGGAACACAGGAAGCTGCTTTTCCAAGTATGGAAGTTTGTTCACACTATAAAAGTTGGACGCTTTTGATGATGAAAAGTAAATACCATCTTCTGTCTGCTCGGCTGAGCCCAGTGGTCCCGAGGTGGTCTGGAACAGTCTCTGTCCTCTAAAAATCGAAGTCCCTTCGCAGCTCCTGTCAATCAGATCTGTACAGTCAACTAAACAGCCAGCTAAAAACAAAGCCGGCTATAAGATGGAGTAGGATTTTCCCTAGGGATAGCCCCTGTATAGGGGATTCTGAGATGTGCCACGTTCACCATCACCTTAACGATTTAGAAGCTGAGGAGTGCTGCAGGTACAGGCAGTGGTGTGTGTGGCAGTCTTCAGGGCAAAAGCTGGTCACACGTCATGTCCATGATACTGGCCCATTGCACACACACAGAGACAGCTGTTGTATAAAACCCCCAATGTCATAAATAAAAAATCAGGAAGGGAAGTAATGAGAGAGAAGAGACAAGAAGGTCAGAAATGAGATAAGTGTTTTAGTTCAAGAATTCTAATGAAAGCCATGCACACATTTGTGTATGCTAAATCCTTTTGGTCATGTCCAACTCTGTGTGACTCTATGGACTGTAGCCCCCAGGCTCCTCTGTCCAGGGGATTCTCCAGGCAAGATACTAGAGTGGGTGGCCATGCCCTCCTCCAGGGGATCTTGCTGACCCAGGGATCGAACCCGCATCTCTTATGTCTCCTGCACTGGCAGGCAGGTTCTTTGCCACTCGGTTCAGTTCAGTCGCTCAGTCGTGTCTGACTCTTTGCGACCCCATGTGCCGGGGTCCAGCCCCGGTGGATCCAGGGTAATTCGAAGTGGGGACAGAGTCAGCGTCCTAGGAATTAATTGCTTAATTAAAGATATAGAGGGAGATTAGAAAGCAATAGTGTAGTAGGAAAATACTAGTGGAGAAAAAGAGGCTGAATAACTTGGTTTATGTGGAAAGCTAATAAAACCTCAAGACAAGAGGCTTGCACCATCTACATAGGCCACTGGTTCCCGCTTGAATAGCGGAGGGTGCCCCGCCTTGGGATCCCTCTCGCATGGGTCTTAGAAGCCACGGCAAGTAGACATGGTGGGCCTCCATGCCCCAGATGGGAATTCAGCCAGAAAAGAAGAGAAGGAGAAAAGACCACACGGGGGAAACCAGTCTTTCCAGTGACTCGCCCATCCTTTATTGTTCAGGAAAGCTTTTTATACTTTTGGTTGTACATAGAGATCAATGGATAATACAAAGTTATGCAGCGTCAGCAGCCCTGACTCTTATCGAGACCAGGCTTTCTCTCTGCATACCTAGCTGTACACACAAGTCTTAGGTGATTTACATCATCTTCTGGCCAGAAGGCCTATTAGCATTTTACGGCCCTTTTCTGATAAGGGTCTGTCAACCAGAAAACTTATTTGCCCTTAAAAGTGTTGTTCTTTTCCAAAATCTGATGCCACTCTCAGAAAGCACTAAATAAAGTTACATTCTTACATAGCAAGGACACAACAATTTATAACAAGGAAAGAGGAGTACAGTGATTTATAACAAAGAGAAAATTAATTAACTCAAAAGTCTAGTGTTGCTAACATCAAAACTACTATATTCCTTTTTCTATATCCCAATTACATTGATTAATATCCTCCAGGTGCCTAAAAGATAAAGAATATGGAGGCCTGGCAGCGGTCATTGACTCAACAGTGAAACCCATCACCAATATAATTCTTAGCTCTTTAGAAAAGGCTCTATGTCNGGGTGGGGGGGGCGGTGGGCTGTAAACAATCACATGCCTAGTTAAACCTGTCAGGCAAGTTAGAGAGCCATCAAAGGGGTTTAAGCTGAAACATTCTTTTCACATGCAGGAGACTAATTGGAGCTCTAAGTTAACTTTTTCCAGAGAAAGGTAGTCGGGGATAGCCCCCTGTTAATGTCAGAAGCGTAAGCGAAAAGCATAATGCAGTACGGCAGGTAGACTCTGGTTTCGAGGGTAGATGTTCGAGAAAATTCAGCAAGGCTCCCTTAAGGCCCGACTCGCCTTTGCCTGTTGGACCCCTTAACCTCATGACCTTTGCCATGGGCGGGACTCCTCATGCTGGCTCCCGGCACCCATGAATTGCAGCACGCCAGGCCTCCCTGTCCATCACCATCTCCCAGAGTTCACTCAGATTCACGTCCATCGAGTCAGTGATGCCATCCAGCCATCTCATCCTCTGTCGTCCCCTTCTCCTCCTGCCCCCAATCCCTCCCAGCATCAGAGTCTTTTCCAATGAGTCAAACCTTCGCATGAGGTGGCCAAAGTACTGGAGTTTCAGCTTTAGCATCTAGGGCCACCTAAAAACCCCCAATGAAAGCCACTGAAGACTATGGAAAATATACTGTTGTGTAAATAGAGCGTCTGTGAAAGAGGCATGGCAACAGAGATGGTAATAGTGCTATACCAATATGATTGAAAATGAACAATGAATTCCTGGAAACTTGCATAGTGGACTTACCAAGGTGGGGGCGGGAGAGGAAAAGATGTTATCAATTCTAAGGATAGCAATATGGAATAGGGACTTCCCTGGTGGTCCAGTGGCTAAGACTTCATGCTCCTGAAGCAGGGGGCCTGGGTTCAATCCCTGGTTAGGGAACCAGATCTCACATGTAGCAACTAAAGATCCCATATGTGCAACTAAGACCTGGCACAGCCAAATAAATAAATATATTAAAAAAAGAATAGTGACATAGGAGCCTCATTAAATATCCACCAGAAACTGCATATCATGTGAGTTTATTTAAGGAAGTAGAGGAAAGGGCTGGAGACATCCTCTCCCTTAAGAGAACTGTACTGCTACTTCTACAGTTTTAAAGTTAATACTCATTGAGAGCTTTCATTCTGTCACTTGTAAAGCCTATAAACCACATTTGCTGAGGTCACCCTTACATGAAAGTAAGGTGCTTTAAAGGATTCAGAGGAAAGAGTTCAAAATCTTATTTTAAGGGAAAGAAAATCTGGCATGGAAAGATGAAAAGACAAGTAAACCTGATTGGAATGTAGAAAGCTGCAAGAGAACCTGTTTCCACATGTATGCTCAGTTGTGTCCAACTCTTTGTGACCTCACGGACTATGCCCACCAGGCTCTTCTGTTCATGGGATTTTCCAGGCAAGAATACTAGAGTGGGTTGCCATGCCCTCCTCCAGGGGATCTTCCCAGCCCAGGGAATGAACCCAAGTCTCTTTGTGTTTCCTGCATTGAGGGCAGATTCTTTACTGCTGAGCCACTGGAGTAGTTAAAAAAAAAAAATCACATAGCAAAGAAATAGAAATGAACCAAATTCCAGAAAGTGGCAAGACCTTTCAAGAGGACACCCATGATGGTTCTTCCCTAGGAGACAGCAGCAGAAATAAGCCACCAAAGGGGAGGCTCAGACGAAACCCACCTAAAGTTTAGTGACATTTTCATGGCCACCTTGGAGCTGGAATGATGGGTTAGAATCCCAAAGAGCTCGACTTTGATAAGTTCTAGCCACAGAGTCTATAGCCATTTGCCAAAATTTCCCCCACAGATCTTCACAAATGCATAGGTTCATTCGGTCAAAGGCTATGGATAGGGGAGGAGACCTGAGAGAGAGCTCCAGTTCCAGAAGTATATGGGGCCTTCCCAAACACAAGTTGCTGGCCCATGGAAGGGTATTGTTAGGGAAACATGACACATTGCTCCGAGGTACGTATGAAACTCATATGCCGATGCTTTAATCCCTGCTACCTCATGAAGGTGGCTGAATTGGACTGCATTGGCAGACGGGGCCTTACAAGGGGTGAACACATCAAAATCAGGCTGTCAGGGTGAGTTCTACTCCAATATGACTGATGTCCTTAATAAGAAGAGAAATTTGGAGATAGGAAGAGATACCAAGGATGTGTACACACAGGGAAGAGAGTGTGAGAACACAGCAAAAAGGCAGCCATCTGCAAGCCAAGGAGAGGGACCTCAGGATCAGACTTGCTGACACCTTGATCTGGGATTTCCAGACTTCAGAGCTGTGAGAAAGTAAATTTCTCTTGTCTAAACCACTCAGTTGTGGCATTTTGTTGGCCCTAGCAGACTAATATATTTATCAAAATTTTAAATGTCTGCTTATTAAGGAAAAATGTATCTATAAAGTCACAGAATGGGAAAAAAATTTGTCCTCCATGTATAGATCTGTGATTCAAGAGTTCCATTTCTAGATATTTTCCTAAGAAAAATGAAAAATGTATGTCCACAAAAAGGTCTGTATGAGACTGTTCATAACAGCTCCAAATGGGAAATAACCTAAATGATCGTGAAGAGAAGCCTGGACTAATACATTGTGATGTAATTCTTACAACAGAATAGTATTTAGAAGTAAAAGAGTGAACTGCTGATACATATAACATGGGTGAATCTCAAAAACATGGATTTTGATAAATGAAGTCTGATACGAAACAGAATATGCTACATGACTCCGTGTACGTGAAGTTGGAGAACAGGAAAATTCCTCTTGGGGAGAGGAAATAAGAAAGTGGTGACCTCTGCAGGGAGAGGTGGAACTTAACTGGAAAGGGGACTAGACAATTTTGCAAGGTGATGAAGATAGTCTGTTTGATTTTGATTGGTGGCTCAGGGGTATTTGCCAAACTGGTGGAGCTAAATACCTTAAAGTCTTTTTATGTAAATTATACCTCAACTTAAGAGTAAAAATAAGAGTATTTGATGGTCCCTTTTCAGTCAGGTTCTCTCTGTGCAGATCAGAGTGCGGATCCACACGGGGCCAGTCTTGGCAGGTGTCGTGGGGGACAAGACGCCGCGGTACTGCTTGTTTGGCGACACTGTGAACACAGCCTCTCGGATGGAAAGTCATGGAGCTTCCCAGCAAAGTGCATCTCAGCCCCACGACCTACAGGTACCACTTATTCATGCCTCTCCTTGCCCCTTCTTCTTCCAGAAGGTACAGAGTACCTCACAGGTGTCAGATGCAGGTAGTATACTTCGAGCCATTGCTTGTTTCTGTGAATAAAGTTTTATTGAAACCCAGCCGGGATCTTTATCTGCATCTTATCCATGCCTGCATTCATGCTACCACAGCAGAGCTGAGTCATTGTGACAGAGACCGTGGTCCCCCTAAAGCTGAAAATATTTCCTATCTGGTCTTTTATGAAGAAAAAATGTTTGCTGACCCCTGGTGTAGTGCAGGAAGAAAGAAATATTCACAGATAATTATTTTTCAAGTGTGAGAAGTGTAGTGGTCACGATATGCATGAGACAATACTTAGTTTGCTGAGAACTTGTTAGAGGCCACAGTCTAAGTGCATCAACATAAGTAAGTGTTAGTCGCTCAATTGTGCCTGACTCTTTGTGACCCCATGGACTGCAGCCCGTGAGGCTCCTGTGTCCATGAGATTTTCCAGGCAAGGATCCTGGAGTGGGTTGCCATTTTCTTCTCCAGGGGATCTTCCCGACCCAGGGATCGAACCCGGGCCTCCTGCACCATAGACATCTTTACTGGCTGAACTACAAGGGAAGCCCTCGTCAACATATGTTAGTCCATTTACTGTTGCAACAACCCTATGAAGATATACTATTATCATTCTCATCTACAGATAAGAAAAAGAAATCAGGCACAAAGAGGTAATTCACTCGCTTCAGGTCACAAGTTGGCTAGGAAGGAAAATGGCCTGGATATAACCCAGGGGGTCAGGCTTTAGCCATCTATTCCCACGTCTGTGGGAATTATTGTGTGTTGTGGAGCAACGAGCCCAGCCCAGTAAAGAGATTCTGTGTGGAGAAGGGAGTTTCCTGAGCTGGGTCTTGAACAAGGAATTCCAGAGCAGAGTTTAGCCCAAACTGGGATATTGGAGTGAATATCCAGCAGTACAAACACAGAGGTAGAATAAGGGCAGAGAACTATAAATGATTTAGCATTGCTGGGGTGGAAGCTGAGGCAGAAAGTGGGAGAGCTGTGTGAGGGGCAGGGCTCACGCCGACGGTGAAGAGAGTGAGCCCCTAAGCAGTGTGAGCTTGGACACGATGGCAAGGTCAGGGTCCTGCTTCACACTGACCACTCAAGGCCATGTAAGGGCAGATTTGAGCGTCACAAGATGGGAAAGACAAGACTTGTTAGGAGTTTGGTTTGAACCGGAACATTCGTTGGTAGGAATCTGAGGATAAAATCAATTAAATTTGGTAATTGCTAGAAATGGGGGCTGAGAAAGAGGGAGGAGCCTCGACTGTCTCCCAGGTCTCCATCCTGGGCAACTCGGACCTGAATCTCATCATCTGAGATGAGACAAGGGAGAGGGATTCCAGTCCAGGAGGCAGACGATGAGCTCAGGTTTGGAAGTATTGAATAGAAGGAACTGGGAAGCATCTAGAGAGAAGTGGCATTAACTCGCTGGGTGAGATTTGGAATCAGGCTGTTGGCTGGGGAACCAGACTTGGAGTAATAACACAGAGGTGGTTATCCCACCTGCAGAGGGATGCCGTGTGAGAAGGACAATGGGAAGAACTAACATTTCACTGGCAGATGGAGGAAGGAGCCATGGAAAAGGCAGGAGAAGCAGAGAATTCAGGAAGAGAAGCACCCTTCTGGCTATTTTTATGGGGGAAGAATGGAACAAAAATATCAACTATAATTGGGCTTCCCTGGTGGCTCTCTGATGGATTCCATGGCAAGGAGTGAAAAACAGTCAGAGGTTTGGGAACATTATCAGAAGTAACTGCGGTCAGTGAGGGGCGGGGGAATGAATAGACACTGGATTGTAGGTTGAAGGATAAAAGGAACGAGCATTTGTATGGCATTAAAGCAGGAGATGGACAAGAAGATTTTTACTTCTATTTAGGATAGAAGAGAACTTAGCATGCTGGTTAGGCTTGGGGAGGAGGCAAATGGACAGGGAGCTGAAGATAAAAGAAGAGGTGGCCTGGGGGCTGGGCCTTGAGGAGGTGGGAATGGATTTTGTGTGGGTACCCTTCAACAAGATACTTCAACCTCTGAAGTTGGGGGAAGGGGCAGGTGTGGTCAATGGGATGAGAAGGCGCAGGGTCTCGGCTCTAAGGGTTCCAGTTTGTGGATATATCAGGTCACAGGGTGGACTTCGCTGGTGGCTCAGTGGTAAAGAATCTGCCTGCAATGCAGGAGACACAGGTTCCATCCCTGGGTTGGGAAGATCCCCTGGAGGAGGGCACTGCAACTCACTCCTGTATTCTTGCCTGGAAAATCCCCATGGATAGAGGAGCCTGATGGGCTACAGCCCATAGAGTCCCAAAGAGTCCGACATGATTGAGGAGCTAAACAAGTCACGCGGTAGGATGCACGGTCAGCCGCATGTGGGCGAGGAGCCTGGCGAAGGTCTGAAGTCTCCACGAAACCAGCCAAAGCCAAGGACAGGGAAGACTGATGAGTGCTAAGCCCTGGCTGAGGCAGCTAACTGAACTGGACGCGATGTCAGTCTGCACTGATCTGTGGTGTGTCTTCGGCATCTCTCCACAGCCAGTAAATACATAAACACGTGCAGTTTCCTAGTCACTCTGCAGCCCTGTCCCTTTGCACGGGCCCCTCCCTGTTCACTTGGGTCTCAAACTTCTCCTTGCACATCACCCTGCCCACTGCAGCCCACTCTCAAGTCACAGCTCTGTGACCTGGGGCATTTTTTTTCTCTTCTCTGTGCAGAGCCTTGGAGAATCAAGGGTTTGAAATAACCGAGCAGGGTGAAATTGAAGGGAAAGGGAAAGGGAAGATGACCACCTACTTTCTGATCCGAAACCTGAAGGCGTCAGAGGATAAGATCATGGGGAAACCTCAGGCTTGGCTTGATTCTGAGGGTAAGCAAGAAAGAGAAGCCTCATCAATACTCCTATTGGGTGTTTTTTCCACTAACAACTTTAGTGGGCTTCCCTGGTGGCTCAGTGGTAAAGAACTCGCCTGCCGATGCAGGAGATGGAAGTTTGATCCCTGGGTCAGAAAGATCCCCTGAAGAAGGAAGTGGCAGCCTACTCCAGTGTTCTTGCCTGGTGAATCCCATGGACAGAGGAGCCTGGCAGGCTACAGTCTATGGGGTCACAAAGAGTCACACGACTCAGCAACTGAACAACAGCAACAAGTGTATTTGAGGGCCAGCCTGGGTACCGTCCCGCCCACCCCCAGGCTATGACCTTCTACTCAGTCACAGCCCCTGCCGAGTCATGGGACCGTTGTGCCTGAATCCTCTCTTGCTGATGCACCCAGTCTCAAGAGTCCCACGTGCGTTCATTTTTAAGGCTCGTCCCTGTCTGAGAAAGGGGCTTTTCGCCTCAGCCTCTCCTGCAGCTGGGGGAGGATTTCAGAGCCTCCCTCTGCTCCTCAGCCTCCAGGGAGGCTCCAGACAGGCTTCCTCTTCACACACTGGAAGTTTCCACCTTCCCCATTGTCTGCTGGCTTCCAAAACTGGGAAGAAAGATAAAATCTGTGACTCACTTGGTTCCAGGAGTGGCAAGAGGATGAGTTTAGGTTAAAACTAATTCAGTAGGCAAAGCTTTCTGAATGTTTGAAGCAAACTCGTGAAGGAAATGCATTCATTCTGATTGGAACTAATCTTTAGTTGCTCCTGGGGCCTGCAGAGAAAAATCTCTAAATCCACGGGTCCCCATTTATGTAGCTCATTTATGCGGGAGGTTACTTGGGGACGCATGAATTGCGGTTCCTATTTTTAAAAGTGGGGTTATACCAGTGGGGAGGCGGGAATCTGAGAACTGTTTCAATGGCTTTGGTGGCTCTGTCATTCTAAAATCAGCTCACCTTAGTGTGTCTGGGAGCTGTGCTTAGTTTTGGCCACATTTTATTGCTGGAGACACTTGACGTAGAAAGATCTAAATGAAAAAGTAGAAAGAGTTTTGGTTAATGAAGACCAGTTCAGTTCAGTCACTCAGTCGTGTCCGACTCTTTGCGACCCCATGAATCGCAGCACGCCAGGCTTCCCTGCCCATCACCAGCTCCCGGAGTTCACTCAGACTCACATCCATCGAGTCAGTGATGCCATCCAGCCATTTCATCCTCTGTCGTCCCCTTCTCCTCCCGCCACCAATCCCTCCCAGCATCAGAGTCTTTTCCAATGAGTCAACTCTTCCCATGAGGTGGCCAAAGTACTGGAGTTTCAGCTTTAGCATCAGTCCTTCCAAAGAACACCCAGGGCTGATCTCCTTTAGAATGGACTGGTTGGATCTCCTTGCAGTCCAAGGGACTCTCAAAGGTCTTCTCCAACACCACAGTTCAAAAGCATCAATTCTTCGGCGCTCAGCCTTCTTCACAGTCCAATTCTCACATCCATACATGACCACAGGAAAAACCATAGCCTTGACCAGATGGACTTTAGTCGGCAAAGTAATATCTCTGCTTCTGAATATGCTATCTAGGTTGGTCATAACTTTTCTTGCAAGGAGTAAGTGTCTTTTAATTTCATGGCTGCAGTCACCATCTGCAGTGATTTTGGAGCTCCAGAATATAAAGTCTGACACTGTTTCCCTATCTATTTCCCATGAAGTGATGGGATCGGATGCCATGATCTTCGTTTTCTGAATGTTGGCTTTTTAGTTCCTCTTCACTTTCTGCCATAAGGGTGGTGTCATCTCCATATCTGAGGTTATTGATATTTCTCCTGGCAATCTTGATTCCAGCTTGTGTTTCTTCCAGTCCAGCGTTTCTCATGATGTACTCTGCATATAAGTTAAATAAGCAGGGTGACAATATACAGCCTTGACGTACTCCTTTTCCTATTTGGAACCAGTCTGTTGTTCCATGTCCAGTTCTAACTGTTGCTTCCTGACCTGCATACAGATTTCTCAAGAGGCAGGTCAGGTGGTCTGGTATTCCCATCTCTTTCAGAATTTTCCACAGTTTATTGTGATCCACACAGTCAAAGGCTTTGGCATAGTCAATAAAGCAGAAATAGATGTTTTTCTGGAACTCTCTTGCTTTTTCCATGATCCAGCGGATGTTGGCAATTTGATCTCTGGTTCCTCTGCCTTTTCTAAAACCAGCTTGAACATCAGGAAGTTCACGGTTCACGTATTGCTGAAGCCTGGCTTGGAGAATTTTGAGCATTACTTTACTAGCATGTGAGATGAGTGCAATTGTGCGGTAGTTTGAGCATTCTTTGGCATTGCCTTTCTTTGGGATTGGAATGAAAACTGACCTTTTCCAGTCCTGTGGCCACTGCTGAGTTTTCCAAATTTGCTGGCATATTGAGTGCAGCACTTTCACAGCATCATCTTTCAGGATTTGAAATAGCTCAACTGGACTTCCATCACCTCCACTAGCTTTGTTAGGTACCTTAATTAGAGTTTCTGAATTTCTAGGCTCTGGGTGCCTCACCCACCTGCATCATCTGTCCTTCTCACCAGCATGTCCTCCCCGAAGGATGGAGGGCTGTACGGGGTAAATTGACTAGGTGTACCTGGCTCAAACCACGGACAACTTCTTCCCATTTTCTCCCTGTGGGGGCGCTTGAGCTGGAAATTTGAGAAACAGGGTTCTCTTCCTGCTCTGGGCCAGTAGAATCCAACCCACTTTCAGTTCTGAGCTGGAAACAACAGGAGTGAGTAAAGGGTCTCTTGGTTGCAGATCTCACGATGGACCCAGAAAAAGAGGAGGAAGAGAGGATGTGAAAGAGGGAAGGGGACAGCCCCTCCCAGACCCCAAACAGTGTATGTGTGTAAAACGGGAAAAGGCCCTCTTTGGGCATAGGTAGTCCCCAGACACGGCTTATAATAGAGGAAAGTCACCTTTCTTCTAGGTGAATGCCAGCCCCAGCCAAGCCCCTGGTTAGGAATCTCTCTGCAGAGGAACACAACCCTGTGTGTGGAACCCAGAAGCAGGGGGATCGCTACCTCTTTTCATGTTCACGCTTCTCTGTATCTCCCTCTCCTTTCCCCCCATCAGCCTAGGACTTCTGACGCTGAGCCTTGGTTGTCAGGCTCTGGGGTGTCTGCCCCTCCTATCCCCAGCAGAAACAGGAAGACTGGGGTCCCTCAGGAAAGACCCCATGCTGACGCTGCTCGGGGTCTGGGGGGACTTGAGAATGTGACCCCTGAACCTCCAGGGGCTGTGGGAGTTTCCCCTTCATGGCCAGATAGGGTTGGACTGGAGGCGTCTCCAGTGTGCAGTGAGGGAGGGGTCTGGGCACCCTCCGTGTCCTGTGTGTGGTTAGGGGTCTCCAGGGGCTCAAAGAAAGGTCCCACCTTGACCCGTACTCACAGCCTTTCCCCTCACGCCTTTTTCGCAGAAGCAAGTGATCAGGGAAGTCGGGACGTCAAGACTCTGGGTGTCATGAGGTATGCGGACAGCTGGCAGCTGCACAAGAGTGACACAGCCCGTGGTGAGTACCCCCAGATGGCTGCAGACACCCCCAGACTGCACTGGGCCAGAGGCCCGGCTCCCGGGGGAGGGGAAAGGGCCAGGGCGGGGCCCCTGGGCGGGACGCTTCTGACAGTTTTTCTCTGTGTTTTGAGCAAGTTTTTCTCTATGCTCCCCACCCTACCCGCCTCCCCATCCCAAGTGTCCCAAGTAGGGGCCCCCTCATTCTGAAAGGGCCCTTGCTGCCCTCCTCCAAAGAACCTCTACTACTCAGAAAAGCTTATTAGTCCCCATGAACCCACAAAATGAGGTTTCTCCGGACATGGTGCCCTCCATACAAGTCACGTTATACGTCAGTCACATGGCTAATCCCCTAAGAGGTGGGAAGCTTGCATTTCAGAATGGTTATATGCTTTACCGAAGGCCCCACAACCAGCGAGCGGGTGAAGCTGGACTCGCCCTTCAGGCTGGCTGGGGAGACCATGGGCACGCTCCTGTGGGAACGCATGCAGTCAAGGCCCCCAAGTGTAGGCAGCTGTGCTTGGACTTCTTGGCTTCAGGACGGACATGTTTCTGTCAGATCCTCTGGGTCCCATGTGAATGGATTTCTGATTGTTGGGTGTGAATAGCGGAAGTGTGGACAAGGAACAGCCCCCACGCTGTGGGTGAATAGGAAACCGTGCTGTGTGAGCCAGAGGCTCAGAGAAACGAAGACCTAGTCCCGGGCTCCTCTGTGGGCGTCATCAAGGTAAGAGCTCCTGTCAGGAGCCACCCATGTGAAGGTCAGGCTGTTGGGCCTCGCTCCCTCAGAGACCCCTCTGTTCCCCAGTCAAGGCTTTCCTCACCGATCACGATCACGTCTGCCCTCAGTCTCTCCAGGTTGTCACCTGGGTGTCAAATGTGGGAACGCCCTCCGGTGGCTCACATTTCCCTTGCTCTGGGCTCCGAGGCCCCTGCCCCTCTCTCACCTGTGAAAACCCTGGCTCCTGAAGACCCTCCTCAGGTCAGCCTCCCCCGGAGCTGCAGGAGTGAAGAGCTGCCCCGCTCGAGTCCTGAGGCCAGCTGAGAGGTGACGCCCGCCCACCCCCAGCCATCTCTACGGAGGGGGGCCTTGGTGACCCCCTGGGGTTGGGGGAGTGGGGCAGTCAGTGCAGGACCCAGGCTGCACCCAGGACCTCATTTCCTCATTTGCACGTCAATGACACGCTTTTCTCTCCCTCCCCACTCGGTATCTGGGTGTTAGATGCGTCAGTGGAGAGACTCCGCAGAGCAATTAAACGGGAGTATTGAGCCGGAGAGAAAATCTTGTGTATTTGACTCAGAGATTTAAGCAACCACCTTTCAGTATTGACTGAAAAATTGGCCTTCCAGCTGCCCCTGCTGGCAGGCTCTTCTGGCATCCCTTCAGACCCCTGTTAATGTGTTTTTTTTCAAATTTCAGCTTGCTTCAACTTGTCTCCAAGCTGATTCTCCCGACGATTATTATAATGGGTTCCAGGCTGACCCGTATACGGCGCTCAGGCAGGGAGCCCGGGCTCCCCCATAAATCATGGGCTGAGGGTGTCCACTCGCCAAGTTCAGGGCAGGTTAAGTCAACTCTGAGGACTTCTTACACCAATTCCTAATTGTCCTGGAGACATGAGTGCTGAAGCTCTCTCTCCTGACTGAGCTCTTAGTAGTCTGCCTGCTGGGGACTGTGCCATCACATTTAACATGCTCCTTCCCGACAGGAAGAACTTTCCATCATACACAAACCCTCCAACCTCCATGGGTAATTCTTGGATGGGTTTGTGGTCACTTAATTGTCACGGTCTTTGTCCCTGGCTTCACAGAGTCTTGAGAACACAAGGGTCTTGCCCAGACCTGTCCCACGAACTGAGGTCCAGTTGCTTTGGAGCCAGGCCGACAGACCTGGGCCCTTATTCTTGGTTCCAAAGCTTTTTAGCAGCTTTTCTGAGGCCTTCATAAGCACGGCTGTCACCTTCTCCTGACCCCTTCCTGCTGGGGGCTGATGAACAGGCATAGTTATTTTTAACCTCAGACTTTCTAGAAGTTGAGCTGTTAACTCAGCGATATTCTAAAGAAGGAAGATCCTGGGAGGTGTCAGTGAACTGGCTTTCTGGGTCAGGGCTAGCCCGTAAAGTTGCTGGTTGTCAGCTTTGGTGTCGCAGATGGGGATGCAGCGTCAGAGGTGGGGGTGTGGGGAGCCTGTGGGGGGGCATCAGAGTCACCTGTGGTTGACAATGTAGGTGGCAGGGCCTCATGCCGAGTGTCTCCGCAGGTCCAGAGCAGGGTGTATCCCACCCTGGTTTCTCTGCCATCTCCCTAGGGCAGTCGGATGAGCTGCCAGGCTTCAGAACACTATCACAGGGGCAAGAGCATTAGCCCCTAATCAGAATTCCCAAGTCTGCTCCCAGTAACTAGCGGGGTGGCTCTGGGCCACCCTTTTTGCTTCATGTTTCTCATCTGGAGAGCAGGGGTGATAGAACGCCTGCTTTAGGAGGTTGAGGTCGCTTTGAGGAACATGTGAGACGCTGTGCATCATCTGAAAGCTATAAAGTGCTAAAAAATAAAAAGGTCAAGGATGCCAGTTCTTCTTCACTTAGGGACTCTATTGTTGAGAATCCTTTTACTTAACAAATAGGTGAGTCTTGGCACAAAACTCAAGAAGACTGGTCTGCCGTACACAGGGAGCTTTAGATCAGCGGGTGTAGCAGAGCCCCACGGAAGTCAGGACCACTGCCCAGCGTGAGGTGTTCCAGGGCCAACAGCAAGTCCAGGAGAGGCTGAGGCACACTGAGGACCTGAGAGCCTCTTGGGGAGGTGCAGGCTTCCCTGGGGGCTAGATGGCAAACAATCTGCCTGCAATGCAAGAGGCCCAGGTTTGGTCCCTGGGGTAGAAAGATCCCCTGGAGAAGGTAATGGTGACCGACTCCAGTATTCTTGCCTGGAGAATTCCATGGACAGAGGAGCCTGGTGGGCTAGAGTCCATGGGGTCGCAGAGAGTCTGACACAGCTGAGCGACTAACACAACGACAACATAGGAAGGTGCGGGTGATGGCAGGAAAGGGCCGAGCAAGGATGGGGCCTCCGTTCTGATCCCTGGAGAACGCAGGGGCTTCTGGAAGCTGGAGATGTTGTTCCTCCAGGGCATGGTCTCTTTTGCTCACAGACAGACAGAGGAAGCAGGCGGGTGGGCGATCCTAGATTGGCAACACCTGCCCTAAATGTGGACGCTCCATCAAGCCCTTTTTATGAATGGGATAAAATTCCCTCACCGATGGTGTCTCCCTCCACAAATGTTCCCAGAAGCCGTGGCTCCTTTCTCTGTTCACACCTACGAACATTATGGTGTGATCCGCTTGCCTTTTCCTCAGAGCAGGTCAGTCTCTTGCAACATTAACCTTGATGGAACCAAGGGGGAGGAGATGACATGCCCCCCACACGTGGAGACCCTGGAGAGTAAAAGCCGGGGTGGGAGGAACGGGTGAGACAGGAAGGCCAGCAAGCATCCCTGTGCTGGGAAGGACCAGGACTGGGTCCTGGGGAGACCTGATGGCGTCTGACTTCAGGCTCAAGCCAAACCCCCTCCCCTCAGTGGGGGAGAATCAGGATTGAAACCAAGATGTGGTTTCCCATATCTGATTCTGTCTAGGAAGTTAGAAACAGATGCAGAAATGCAGACAAGGAATTGTTCTCATTGCAAATGTTAAGAATCCCTTCTTGTGACCCCAAGATAGTCATATCCTTTATGACTCGCAGAGC
The DNA here is from genome assembly GCA_006410935.1 of Redunca redunca. Lineage (NCBI taxonomy): Eukaryota > Metazoa > Chordata > Mammalia > Artiodactyla > Bovidae > Redunca > Redunca redunca. The sequence continues at coordinate 448,428 of SJYQ01129236.1, forward strand.
CCTGCCTGTAACAACCAGGCGATGACCCAGATCCCGTGTACACTGCCCAAGGCAGTGGCAGTCCCCCAAACTCCACCTCAATATCACTTCCGCACCGCCCTCCCCAGCCAAGTCCACGTTTGACAACACGGCTCGTGTGATGGTTGTTTTCAGAACAGGAAGGTTTCTTCTGCTACCACTCTTTTCATTTAATCCATTCTTAATCGATATTGAAATGGGTTTCTGTGCTGCCTTTAATTACTTATGGGGCCATGTTGGTTTGCCCAACTAAGGCTATTTGTTTATTCATTTACATTATGGAAGGAATGTTTAACTATTATAACTAGAAAGTGCAGCTAAAACAAAAGAAGAAAACAAAAGCTTCTCTAATTCCATCACCCGGAGAGACTACTGTTAAAATTTTGGTGGCTATTTTCCCAGACTTGAGTGCATGAGGGTATGTGTATGTGTGTACATATATACTTTTTCTTACAGTCCTGGTATTATCACACAGAGATTGTTTTGTAAATTGGCAGGCCACGAATTTCTTTCCTTTGAACACCTAAACATTTCAAAACATTTCGAATTTTGTATATATAAAAAAAATAATGTGCTCAAAATGGTGCACTTATTTTCACTCCCTGATGCTACACACCAAAAGCTACATTTACTTTATGTCCCATGGGAGCCCCAATTATTTTGTCCTTCTGCCAATCTGCACCACTTCTGTGGTGCCCTTGACATTCCGTGAGTCCTGAAGTTGCCTCTGAGTTTGCCAAGGACTCACCTAGTTCATTTAGGTTTGGTATTTAGAAGATGTACACTGCAATTCTCAATTAGTCAGAACACGAAATTAATCAGGATGCTGCCTTTCCTAGCTGTGCACGATAATGAGCACTCGACTGTAGCAACGTGAGGGTCCTACAAGGCAGTCCTCGAGGGCTATGAGCAATGGTCTCATGGGAAAAAAGGGTGATGGGTGAGAATTTCTCTCAAGTAAACAAGGAAATTCTTCCACCATCCGGGCTGTGGAATTGGATTTGGGTAAAATGTCAAATACATATGTGTAGAGATTCCAAGAGAGTCTTGCAGTTCTGTGCTGACCAATTCTCATTTGACATTGTCAGGCAGCATCATTCAGATTGGGCCTGTTTAGCTTTCAATAGGCAGCCTCAGCTCTTTCCCCAACACAGTCCTAGTTTGTCGTCTTGGTCTAGTGATCAAGGAACTTTTCCTCAAGGAGAGAAAGGAAGAGGGGAAAACAGGTTTCATAGGCAGGGAAATGGCAGTAGAAATGGAAGAGGAGGAGGAGGACCACAGTTAAGACATAAGCGAGAAAATGAGACACGTCCAAGTACGATGAGAGAAAACTGCTGTGGATGCAAGAAAAGGAAATTAGAAGTGAAAAGCTAAGTTGTACTTTTTTTTTTTTGATAAGAGAAATTAGGTGTTGCATAAAGGGAAGATTAAGAGGTCTATAAGTGTTATTTCCTAGTGCTGAGTTTACTTCCAAGATTATCTGTGAGAGGTTAAGTCATAAAATAGATTATTCATCTTGTTTACAAAAGAAGTCTTGGTGCCATCTCAATGCTGGAGCACCTTAGACACAGAGCCTGACTGCTGATAGGGGAAGAGACAGTTTTTCTTTGCTGTATTCCCCCTTTTTTTTTTTTAAGAAAACAAAACTCCAGCTCCTTCTTGTTCAGTTTTTATCAGGGTAACCGCTACTTTGGGTATAATTACAAAGACACAGAATACATTCTGTGATCACAGTACTGTTTTGTGGAGATTTACTCTTGCCGGTTCTCATAACGTTTCCATGGGTTGAGTAGGAGACGATGTATGGTCTAGGATCCTATTACAGGGGAGGCACAGGGAGAAACTAGATGGGGAGGGTTCAGCCTTTCCTGGTGCTAATGGGCAACCTGGAAGCTGTGCTACACTTACTAGGAAAAAAAAAAAAACAGAACACTACAATTTCTGTCTGTAATCAGTTTCTTTTTTTCCCTTTATTTGCGATGATGCCCAAACAAAACTGAACTCAGTTTTTTCAAACACACTGTCCTTAACATTTATCCTGAATGTTTCCCTTTTTGAAAAATTCAGTTCCTTTTTAAATCATACTTGGGCTTACATGTCAAAGAAAAACAATACTGCAATCAACTCTGTAATTCAAAGTGAAAGGGATAAAGGCTATGTGGAATAATAAAACTAGCAGAGAATTAGCAAAAACAAAGCAAAAATCCCACTCCATATTGGAATAATTTATTTCCAAAGACCATAAAATCCTGCTGAGCGGGAGTCAGTCTTTTGCATGTGTGTGTG
>SJYQ01129236.1:450752-477971 GCA_006410935.1 Redunca redunca
GTGGAGTGGGCTGTACCACAATGCTCAAATGAACCTGTAGTTTATGACATCGTCACTTAGCCAGCTCTGGTCTCAAGCCATACCTTATACAATGCTGAGTTTGAGGGGTTTATAGACCTTATCAGGTTAGCTCCAGCTTCTGCAGGAGTTAAATACTCCATATGAATCATCACTCAGAGTTGCCCCGGTGACATGGTTCTAGATCTGCCAAGTTCTCACCTTATCCTGAGCGAGCCTGGGGATGGGTCCAGTCACTCACATTTTTCCACGTGTGTACCATTTACATTCATTAGTGACCGGTCCATTAGCAAATGGAACTTGCCATCTGATTTCTCTGTGCTGAAAATTGCCCATAGCTTTTAGAATCTAAAAACAGAGGTAATAACCGATCCAGTTTGGGGAGGAAGGGAGACACTGACAGCCCCCACTGGTGAAGGAAGTCATTCATTCCTCTGAGGATAAAAGGCTGGAGAAAGAAGCTCTACCTGCATTTCCTGATTTCTAGACTATTAGAGCCTCAAATCAAATACAGGAGCCCCTCTGAACTTGAATGTCTCTGGAACAATGATGAATGTGGAGAGAGAGAGAGAGAAACGGAAATGATGGACGACTTTAACATCTTCAATGCAGACATTTACCCAATGAAATTGCAGGGCAAGCAGGAGATGCGTCTCCACCCAGCCTCCTGGTCTCCATTCCTTCTGAGTCCCACTCCCTCCCCCTCCTTGCTGAGGCTCACAGTCCCAGGTGCTTTCCCAGTACCTCCTCCAAGGGCTTCCCACACTTCAAAATAAGAATTGGCGTCTTTGAGTTTGTGCTCTGTGTGGGGCACGGTGTACTCACTTCATAGAAGGCATCTGATTGATTACCACCACAGTCTGCTGCTGTCGTTCAGCTGGGCGCTTGTGTCTGACTCTTCGCAACCCCATGGACCGCAGCACACCAGGCTTCCCTGTCCTTCACTGTCTCCCATAGTTTGCTCAAACTCATGTCCATCGAGTTGGTGATGCCATCCAACCATCTCATCCTCTCTCGTCCCCCTCTCTTCCTGCCCTCAATCTTTCCCAGCATCAGGGTCTTTTCCAGTGAGTCGACTCTTTGCATCAGGTGGCCAAAGTATTGGAGCTTCAGCTTCAGCATTTCCCTACTTTTCAGATGAGGACGAACGAGGCCCGGAGAGGGTAGTGACGAGCAGTGGCAGCTGTGGCTCTGAACCCTGTGCGTGGTGATGCTCAGGCCTTGTGTAGACAGTCATGGGGCAGCAGGTCTGGAGGCTTGGGGCTCTTAGGAGAGCTGTGCACGAGTCAGGGTTTGCTAAGTGGCCAACAAAGCAATACAGTGTTAGAGCAATAATTGAGCAACAAGGCTGAGGTCTGAATGGATGTTTCTGGCCTCACTGGGAAGATGTGGCCTCAAGAGGTGGTATGGTAACCCCACGATGCCCACACTGTACCCCAGGGCCGGGCGCAGACAGAAACCCCCTGGCCGGGGATCAGTCTGGGGCCAAATGTTCAGCTCACCGCTGTGTCTCGTTTCAGCTTCTGACTGGTCAACACCCAAAGGCAGTCCAGTGGAGGGACGGGAACCCGGGGAGGCAGCAGGCAGACCAAGGCCTTCAGCTCAGAGACCCGCGGCCTTCCCAGTGGGCCGCTGCCGTCTGGCCTCTGCGCTTTGTTGTGACAGCGAAACCTGAACCCCTCAGCTTCATTTTTCCCCTGCTCGGTTTAATGGTGACAAGGAAAAGGAACTTCATCTCTCAGCCCAAGACTTCTTAAACTGTGTCTCTTTCTCATTGTCCCTCAGAGAATAAAAGGTCTAGAAATGAAACACGATCCTGACAAGTTTGGAAAAATATGCTTTCACAGTCTCGGTTCAAAGCCAGCCCTGACACTTGGAGACTTCAGGCCGTGTTTGTTCTCTCAGAGGAGAACGAGCGGCTCTCATCACGGTGGTTCCACTGAGTCCTGGCCTCAGAGCCGACTTGAGAGGACACCCTGGCCTCGGAGCTGGCCGTGGGCACGGTCTTGTTCTAAGTGATGGCGGGAGCGGTGAGGATGGGGAAGGAGCCCCAGCCCCTGCCGTTGATAAATCACCCCACAACACAGCCGGGATGTGAAAGGCACTCAGCCAGAGGTTGTGAAAGGCAATCACTTTCATTCCCAGCCCTGGGAATTATGTGAAGCCATGCAATAAAAGCTGCCTTCCCCAGAGGTTTTTCTGAACGTAAAAGGGAGGAGAAAATGTGAAAATCACTGGAAGGGCAGAGTCAGGAAAGATGGGGAAATAAGGCAGAGTGCGGTCGGCCCACCAGGTCCCTTGTCCCTCTTCAGACCTAGGTTTCCTCTGCTGCTCCTAGCTGCGGCGTGGGGACACCTGGGTGGTGGTGAGTGCTGGACACGCTCTCGGAGGCCTGGGGTGCGGGAGGCCGAGAAGTGGTCCAGGGGTCTCTGCATCTGCACTTGGTTTTGGTGAAAAGACATGTATTTTTTAAGCCACGTGAAGGGCACCCAGAATTTTGCGATTCATTCTTGCCAGAACCTTACTTGTCCCCAGAGGCATTAACTGTCTTCGGGGAGGGCAGACTTGACTTCTGTGGCTGCCAATCCCGGGAGCAGGAGGGGAAGAGAAGGTGACAAGAGCTGAATGCCTTGCTCTGCCATCCTAGATGACAGCGGTGTCTTGTTTCTAGAAATAGGGGGTGCGGCCTGTAGTTCACAGCCAGTCAGGATTAGACTGAATGCAGCTTTGAGAGATGTGGGTTCTTGTCCAGACTCTGCTGCTGGATGTCCGAACCTCAGTTTCACCACCTGTAAAATGGGGTTAGTGGCAGCTGCTCCACCGAGCTCACAGGGAACTGCAAAAGCCCAAAGCTGCCCTTGAGATTCACAACAATAGGAACTACTAACATGTATAGACCTTCGATCAGATGCTAGGCACTGGCCTTGCACGTATGTGACTCGTTACTTCTGCTCTTGGCAACAACCCCATAGTAAGCCAGGGTTTCTAGTCCCTGATTGACAGATGAGGAAGTCAACTCCGGGAGACTCAGTAGCCCACAGTGCTGGCACTGGCTGAGTGGAACACATTCCAATGTTACTATAAGGTCAAAAAGGCAGAATAGCCGGGATGTGGACCCTGGAGCCAGGTAGAGCCCAGTTTGAAACCTTGCTCTACCATTTGGCAGCTGCGTGTGTTGGGGGAAAGTTGCTTAACATCTCTGTGCCTGAAGTTTCCATCTGTAAAATGGGAGTGATCAGAGGACCTGCATTGTAGGGGTGTCATGAAGATTAATGACATATCCACAAAGCACTTAAAGTTACTGACATTTAGTTATCCCTCTGTAAATGTTATTTTTAAAATGTTCCTCCTGTTGAGTGGTCTTCTTGCTCAAGTGGGGCCAAGGAGAGCTGATCCACCTCGTGATTCCTGTGACTTTCCCTGTGTGCTTTCTTTTCAAAATCCTTCAAGCCCAGTTGTGAGGGAGAGAAACCCGCCTAGAACTAGGAACATGGTTAGGTGGTAGCACTGCCCAAGAGATGAAGGGCAAAACTGTTGCTTGGTTGAGTAGTGGTTTTTTGTTTTGTTTTCGGAAGGAGAAAAGCTGGAGCCTGTGGCCCCAGCTCCCAGCTGGCAGCTCACTTTGCCTCCTTGGCCCAGACAGACTATGCCAGTTAAATGCTCAGCTTCACCGAAGGCTGCCAGAAATGGCGAAGCAGGTGTCCCAGCCCTGGCTGAAAATGGGGTGGATTTTGTTCCATGTTTATTATGATCAAGGTAATCTTCTCCAGCTGTAACCGAATGACTACATCCTGCATTTGGCCTCTCCTGGAGCCCACTATTTATTCTTCGGAGTGAACACTGGTGGAGACAAATTTCGGGTGCCCAGGAAACCTTGCCAGGCTGACTGCGAGCCCCTGCCACTCCCAGGGGAGCATTCTTTCTGGGTTGGAGCCCTTGGTGCCAGGCTGGGGGTGTGTGCACACTTGCTCAGAGGGCACATTAGATTAGCTGGCGGGACGCCTGCACCCGCTGGCCCCTGCCAGGGCTGTGTGTGGGCACCAACAGCTGGTGGCTCGCCTCATGGCCAGCAGTCCGAGGTCTGGTTGTCACTGCAGGTAACAGACTTCTGTTTATGAGCAGCGAATGCTCCGCTCAGCCGGGGAGGTGGAGTGACTCTGGAGGCCCCCCTCCCACACCCACAACCTATGAAAGGTTCCTTTTCCCCAGTAACCCTGTCTGGTTTTCCAGCCCCTTTCCCAGGATGCCATGGACCAGAATCCCAGGTCTCTGATCCAGCCCCCCTCGACCTCGTCTGGCAGGTCAAGGACTATCACAAAGTCTGGCCTCTAGCCCTCAGAGAGGTGGATATGAGGGCATGGCAACCCATTCTGGTCTTCATGCCATGGACAGAGAAGCCTGGCCAGTGGGCTACAGTCCAAAGAGTCGCAAAGAGTCGGATACTACAGAAGTGACTTTGCAAAAATTTGAAAACACCATCACTGTCCTTCCCAAGGGAGCACACAGCTTAATCCCACTGCTTTTAAACCCACCTCCAGCCTCTTACACACCATGTACCTGTGGACAAGTTGGTGGGTGTGTGCAGAGGGGCTAACAACGTGCCAGGGGTCTCTCCCACCTCCCACGCCTTGGCATGGCTGTCTCCTCTGTGGACATCTGAGCCTGCCTTTCCGAAGCCCTGGCCTGGCCAGGGAGCTTGCACCTCACCCTCCTCTGGGCTCTGACCAGCTTATTCTTCAGTGCAACCCAAACACCACCACTGCACCCCCCGCCCTCTCTTCTTTTTTCATCCCTTCTTCTTTTCCAACTTTCCTTCAGCTTGAATTGTGTGTGAGAGAAAGAAGGCGAATCGTGTGCCTGGCTGAGGCGTGAGATCATTTTTCTCTCCTCTTAGCACGCTCGCTGTCTGCTGGTCGGGGTTACTGGAAGAAGGCGGGAAAGATCCGTTTCCACAGAGAGCCATCTGGCTCCACCAGGCTCACGCGGATGCTAATCTGCTGGTTTCTTTTTCTTTAGTCTTTTCTTTTTGTTGTTGTTGTTCCCAAGGCACACTTCATCTGCAGCTGTAAACTCAGACCTGGGCCATCTGAAGGCAAGCATTCATCTGCTGCCCATTTGTTAATGGCATTAGGCCCCCACCCTCACCCCCACACCCCTGTCCCCTTGTAGGTGTCGGGACATCATTGTGATCATTGGTGGGTCTATGCGGTAGTAACGTCAGGGCTGTACTTTCAAATGGAAATCAGGCAATTATGCTGCACACACAGAAATCTGACAGATGCAGGGGTTTTACACCACTGGCTGTGTCATGGGGACAAAGGCAGCCCGCGCTCCCAGGGGATGGTTAGATAAACAGAATATGTTTCAAGAGCGCAGAGAAATCCAGGAATAATTAACTGCGTGATGAGAGTTCATGGATCCCGTGGCGGTTTAACTTCAAAATGTGATAATGATATGTCAACGAACCACTTAACTCATCCTTGTAAAGGCGCCATCAGCCCACCCGTCACATGTGCAGTTGAAACAGAGGAGCTGCTCTGCACATCTGTTTTCCAGCTTCCAAGTGCAAAGCCTTGCAGTATTTTCTCTTGTTTGGCTTCTTGTGTACAGAGGGCTGTAGTGGGCTTAAGGAGAAGAGGGGCTGGTCGTGGCCTGGTGTCTACCTGATGGAGCAGCTTCTGGTCATTGGGCAGCGTTAAACACAAGCACTTATGCAGGAAACTATGGTGGTAATATCATCATGGTGGCTACTGGGCCAGTAACTGTTACCTGCTGGGCACCAGTACCACCCTGTGTGTGTGAGGTAGGTCCACAATTACCCACATTTTATAGATGGGGAAATGGGCACAGAGTTAAGAACTGGGCTTCAGGTCTGGCCCTGCCCGACTCTGGTCTTAGCCCTCGGCCAGTGGTTTGTACCTTCCTAACACATCAGACACACAATAGCTCATGCACCCTTAGAAAGCACCTAAGTCACATGCATAGAGTTGGAGTGACTCACTCCAGTCTTCTTTCTTGGAGAATCCTAGGGACAGAGGAGCCTGGCGGACTACAGTCCATGAGGTTGCAAAGAGTCGGACATGACAGAGTGACTAACACACACACACACACATACACACACAGGAGAAACCTTAAAAAAGTTGAATTTTCCCCCTAAAATATCCAGCTGTTTAAACAAATGGTTAGTTTGGAGCCTGAAACATGTAGTAAGATTTACTGCTCAATATGTCCCAGACCGGATTGGAATGAACCATATTACCAAAACGTCAGGTGTCCCCAGATCCTGGCCGCTCTTCAGTGTCCTGGAGGAAAAAACTCGGAGCAGGCTTTGGTTGGAGGCTCTGGACTTCACAGTCTGTGAGTTCCCCCACTGCGTCATGACCTTGGACTAGGCTAGGCTGATGCCAACTGGAACTGAGAAAAAGGAAGGACTTTTTATCTTCTATAAAAGGCATTTTGTAGACTAAGCATAGGATAAAATAAATGAGATAGGTTTATGTGGGAATCTCTAATGCTTTCTCAGATCCACAAATGCCAATAAGGCCCCATGAAAGAATATATCAATCAAACAAAGCAAGGCATGTCCAGAAACGTCCACTAGTTTGCCAGCGACTAATAAACACCAGTCCAATTGTGACTTGTTTTATCTTATTCAAGGGCAGAAAAACTTTTAAGGAGATCCGAAATCATTTAGAGCATTAGCTTTGTCAGGAAAAAATTTCCGCTTACAGAAAAGCTAGCTTGACTTTCTTCATCTCTATTGAACACATTTGTTTGGAAATACTCTTATAAACTTGCATTGCAGGAATGAAAAACATCATTAAAGTATCTTCTTCAATAAAGGCCTGAATTTAAAAGGGTTGAAAACACGACTGACAAGCAAAAAGGACACCAAAGTCACAAATTATTTAAGAAATGGACCTCTCAGGAGCTCAGCAAAGCAAGGAGAATATCATCTTGTGGGTGGAACCGGCCAGACTGAACCACTCCCATCACAGGAAGGCCTGATGAACACTAACAAACTAAAAGGAAAAAAAATCAGAGCAAAGAAAATGGGAAAACCAGTTAAAAATCAGGAACTTCAAAAATTTTAAATCAAGAGGTAAATCAAAAGGTTGCCTCAAAATATATCGTCATAACTAATGTGATTCAACTGGTTAACGTCTGTGATTAATTATTAGTATATCTTTCCACAAAGAAAATTGTCATTATAAGTTCTTCACACATCAAGAAGTTTTTTTAAATTAAGCATTTGACCAAAAGAACGATCAGTTTACAGAGAAGCCTCTAACACTTTCTCAGGTTCAACAAGTGACGATGGCCAAATTTCCAGGGATAATTAATTGAACCTGAACAGTCTATGAATTTGCCTATGATTAATAAGCATCAGAAATTTACACACATGCATAAAATCATTAGTCACTTTAGCTTCCCAAATATCAAAACACATTTAGAAAACCATTCAAAATTTGTGGCCATCAACTGATGACAGAAAACAATTTAAAACCCTCTGATTAAAAAGGAATTGGTTTTACCTTTCCTTCTCTTTAACACATTTGAAAATATTATAATCTTGTAATTGTGACTATTTCATTGTGATTGGCAAAATCAGAATTGGTTTTGACCCAGCTCTTCCAAAAAATGTGTGTGTGTATTTATATATTAAGCAAACTCTCAGGTAACGTATGTATGGTGACTCTGTATGTATGTGCATATTCTATTATAACATTGTTTTGGCTGTGCTGGGTCTTAATTGCAGCATGTGGGATCTAGTTCCCTGACCAGGGATTGAACCCCAGGCTCCCTGCTTTGGGAGTGTGGAGTCTTAGCCACCTGACCACCAGGAAGTCCCCACCTTAGCATCTTAAGAGAAGTAAAGCAAACTGCTGGCCAATGAAAGTACCGATAAATCAGTACTTGCCTACAACAGTGCAGGAAAGCTTTCCATTAACCATCCTAATAAAAACATATCAAACTTCTTCACACGTGATCATGGGCAATGTGAACTTTGAAAAACCATGCCCTTTACTGAAAGAAATAAAATGAGACGGGGCAGACCACATAAAAACCACATGTGGGATTTTTCAGATTTCAGTCTTCATACCCTGGAGAAAATCTATTTAGACTGAGCCACGGTTACTCATGAAGAGTCACAGTTCTCAGATGGACCAGGGTGGAGAAATGGTTGGAAGCCTCTGATTTAGATTAAATGTTAATAGTGGTCATCATTAGGAACAAGAATTATGGGTGACTTTTTTTCTCCTTTATGTGTTTGAGTTTTCCACATTATAATGTAATGGGCTTTCAGTGAGATATTGAAGTGAGGGGGAATGGAGCCAGGCCACCAGATTTGGATTCTGGTTCTGCTGCTCATTGTTACCTCCCACCTCTGGACGCTCAGTTTTCTCTCTGAAGAATGGCAACCATCACACTGCCTACATCAAAAAGTTATGATCATTAGCAAGATAATGCTAGCAAAGCACACAGTGCCATGCACATTCACTATGCCATAAAGTTAACTTTTTCACAACAATCGTTGTCCAGCCCCTGTCTGTATGGTTTCTTACAAAAACAGGAAAAAAGTGGAAATCTTGTCTCACTGATGAAGACTGTGTTATTTTCATGTGCCACATTGCCTGATAAGTGAGCACTCCCTCCAGTTCCTTCTCCGATACGCTTCCCTGTGTTTTTAATTCATAATGCTCAATGCAACCTGAAACTCATTTCTTCATATACTGGAATCAGCCATCATGTTGATGTTAAGCTACCAATTGTTCTTAACAAATGGCTTGTGAAACTGTGAATATTTAACGAATGGCTTTCATGAGCCAGCACACCACTAGCTATCTTCCACTTTGACAATGTTAACATTTTAAATTGCACTTTAAAGGATAGTTTGGGGTTGACAGTGAAAGACAATGGCCACAACCTCAGGCCACTGCGAGTATGACAGTTGGTAGGCAGTATTACCAGATGTAACTAGCCATAACTGATGCACTATTTTCTGAGTTGATTTTAATTATTGTGGAGGTAAAAGAGAAGATTCCTTGAAAATATCTAGGATTATAAAACAAGTAGGACCCGATGTTACTTTCCCATGTAGCTCCAGCGCTGTAAGGAGCAAGGTTGAGCAGCTTTGGATTTAAGATCCAAGTATTTTGTCAATTCACTTCAAAAGTCGAAATAATATAGAGGGCATATATTACGAGGTCTCTCTTTTATCTCCACCCCTGTGCATCCATTGTTCTCATTATTTTATTGCTTTAAGAAAACAGAAACAGAAGGCATTTGTATTCCCCACCACTTCCTGTGTTACTAAAAAGATACTATTTATACTGTTCTCCACTTAGCTTTTTTCACTCAACAACAAAACCCAGAGTTTTTCCAAGTTGGTATATAGAGGATTTATAACTGCATACGCTTTCCTAGTGGCTGAGTAAAGAACCCATTTGCAATACAGGAGATGCAGAAGATGTGAATTTGATCCCTGGGTCTGGAAGATCCCCTGGAGGAGGGCACGGCTACCCATTCCAGTATTCTTGCCTGCAGAATTCCATGGACGACGGAGCCTGGGGGCTACAGTCCTGCAGTCAGAGAGTCGGACTCGACTGAAGTGACTTAGCAGGCATGCATGATTTCATCATGTGGCACGTTAAAGATGGCCCCCAATTTTTTGTCTCATTGAGAGGTGAATTCTTGAATATGTGGTAGCCTTAGTGACTTCCTTTGGCCAACAGAATACAGTGCAAGTGAGGCTGTTTGTAGGTCAGGAGTGAAGCAGCTGTCTGTTCTTGCCTCCCGTCACTTGAGTCAGGAGTCCCCAGGGAGAAGTCTGATGCCCCTGAAACCTGCATGCTGTGAGGCAGCCCAGGCTAGCCACGTGGAGGGACCTTGAACAGAGGAGCTCGGCTGGTCCCCAGCTGAGCTCACACCTCAGACAGGGCAGGGAAAACTGGAGAACTCATGATTCCAGCTCAACTACCAGCTGTTTGTGAGAATTCCTAAGTGAGATTTCCCAGCTGAGCCCCATCAACCCATGGAACTCTGAAGGAAGACACTGTTGTTCTAACTTCTATAATTTGAGGTCCTTTGTCACATAGCGGTTGATAAACTGAATACAATATGCAAGTACGTGCGATTTATTTAACCCCTCATAGATGAACATTCAGGTTGTTGCCAGTCTTTTATTTCAACCAAAGATGTAATGGTTAATCTTGTTGCCGGTATATCTTTTTATGCTGTTGCAAGTATATGATTTCCCAGAACTGAAACTGAGTCAAAAAATGCATTTGCAATCTGCTTTATTTCTATTCATTTAGTGTCCATTTCCTTGCCCATTTTTCTATTGGCTTGTTCTTTTACATCTCAGTTTCTAGAAAATCACTTCTGTGTGATATGATGCACGTATTTTTTCCCACTTGTCTTTGAACTTTATGTTGATTTTTGCAATACAGAATTTCGTCTTCCAAATTTCTGTTACTTTTTAGTATTTAATCTTTGATCCACTTGGAATTTGTTCTTATACATACATGTAGTTATTAGTTACAAAATTATCTTGGTAGTATTATACACAGGGACGTTTAATTTAGGGAGATTTGACATCTTTATGAAATTCACTTTTATTCAAGAATATGGTGTACCTCTGCATTTGTTTAAGTCTGCTTTTCTATCTTTCAGGATCAATTTAAAAATCTTTTTTCATATAGATCTGGAACGTTTTGGCAACCCATGCCAGTACTCTTGCCTGGAAAATTCAATGGACGGGGGAGCCTGGTGGGCTACAGTTCATGGGGTCGCAGAGCTGGACAAGACTCAGCACACACACTGAAACACTTCTTAGGTTTATTCTCAGTTACTTTACCTTTTTTTGGTCCTTACTGTAAGTATAAAAAAGTCTTTTCTTGGGTTACATCTTCTAATAAGTTGTTTAAATGCATGAAACTTTTGAAAATTGTATATTGATTTTCTATTAAGCCACCTTACTGAAATCTTTTCATAATTTTCTTCAGATGATCCCTTTGGGTTATCCAAGTATAAAAATTATGATTACTTTTCAATTTTTATATGCCTATTTCTCTCTTTGCTGTTTATAACATTTAAATCTTATTCCTGACTTTAATAGGAATGCTATTGGTATTTCTCCTTTAAACACGCTCTCAATTTGGTTTGTGTTAGGGAAGAACACATCTGTTCCTAATTGCTGAATTTACATCAATAATGGACACTGAATTTCACTTTTAAGCAACTAAAGAGATGAGTACATATTTTTTTTGATCATTAATATGGTGGATTCGTATAACTAGACTTCCTAATACTGAACTGAAACAGAGCAGGGCCCTGTGGTCCTTCCCTGTCTACTTCCGCTATGTCCTCAGCCTGGCTTTTGTCTGTGGAAAAAATTTAGCCAAAGAATAAAGTTTAATCAGAGAAGTAAGAAAATGCAGAAATAAAGAGAAGCGGTCAAACAGGACAAAAGAGTAATAGTTTAGTCAGTAAGCGAAGTCAAGGACCCTCCTTCTCAAGGGCTAGAGAGAATATTCGGAGCCACTGTGATCTGTCTTGTGGAGGCTGAAACCCCCACCAGATGGAAGAAGTTAACGACACGGATGGCCAGGCTGGAGCCGAGATGCTGTCACAATTCTAAGAATTAGCCTCAAGGAAATGGGAACAAACCAACCCTGCAACTGAAGACTAACTGTACTTTAAAACCATCACAGCGACACAGGTCAAACTGCTGATGACTGTCAGGGCTGACTGCTGCTTCTGCACGGAGCCCCTCCCTTTGTTCTGTCTCTATTGGGGGGAGTTGGCCCTTGGCCAGGGGTTCCCCACCCCACCACCCCAACTGGTCACCAGCCTCCGAAATAAAGCAAACTTTCCTTTCCACCAACCTTGCCTCTTTTTTAGCTTTTGAGTGGCGAGCAGCCCGACCCCACTTTTGGTAACAGAACTACCTTTGCACTGAAAAAAAACCGCACTTTGTCACGTTGCGTTAACTCTTTTGAGTTGCTGGAGTTTATTTGGTAATTAAAAAAAAAATTATCATTTGGCAGGCAGGGCACCCAAGGCATATGGGATCCTAGTTCCCCAACCAGGGACTGAACTTAGGCCCCTGCCTTGGGAGCATGGAGTCTTAACCACTGGACCGCCAGGAAGTCTCACATTTGGTAATATTTTGATATTTTTGCATCAGTTTTTTTCCAATTGTACACATTACCAGGTTTTTATATGACTATTATGCCTACCTTTTGTGTCCTATTTAATAAATCTTTTCTGTACTCATATCCATTTCATTTTGCTTGGTTTTTCTCATTTTGATTCTCTAAGTTCCTTAAACTTTTCTGTCTCTTTTCCCTTCCAGCTCACACTTGTTTCTTTCTTTTCCTCCCATTTCTACCCTGGACCCTGCCAGTTCACACACTGTCTTGTCTTGTTATCACTGCCAATAGATTTGTGTCTGTTTCGTGCCCAGCCTTTGTGGCCGTAACTGCTTCATTAAATATTTTACATTTGTAGTAAAATATTTTACGGCTTTTTCATCGGCTCTCTGGCAATATTTTATCTGCCATATACTTTTCCTGATCTTTTCTGGTTTTATATCTTTGAAATAAGCTGGGTTTGTTCTTTTTGATATCTCACCTTTGAGGCAGGTGAGTTTTTCTTGGACCAGAAATTTGCAGATCACATCCTAGCCTAGTAGGAATTGTCGTTATGAACCAAGGCCTTATGCTGGCTATAGATACTAATATCTTTTCCCCAGCCACTAAAGATAAGCAACTATGGGGTTTTTCAAAAAGCATCTTCTTTGGTTTTTTTTTTAAACGTATTTCAAATTGGAGGATAATTGCTTTGCATTGTTATGTTGGTTTACTCTACAACAACATGAACCAGCTGTAAGTATACATATATCCCCTCCCTCTTGAACCTCCCACCCACACCCCTGTCCCTTCCAATGCCCCCTACACCCCAATTTTCCTCCACCTCCCTTCCCCACCCCCTCAGTCGCAGAGCACCAGGCTGAACTCCCTGTTCTATATAGCGGTTTCTCACTAGCTGCTTCACACACGGCAGTGCATATACGGCAATGCTGTTTGTGCCGCGCTCTCCTTCACCTGCTGTGTCCACAAGTCTGTTTGTTCCCTATGTCAAAAAGCATCCATCCTTTCCCCTGCTGCATGTAAGCAGGGCGTTCCCTGCAAATGTGTGATTTTTAAAACCCCATCACCTCTACTTTACACAACTAAACTGAGTCCAGGAGAGTTTTTGCTGCCCTGCTTGTACGTTGTCCCTCTGTTGTAAACAGGAGGCTTAGATTCCGTTCCTCACCTCTTTTACAAAGGCGTTTTGCTGACTGCTCCTGACACCTGCAGTCAGGCACTCGCCTCTCCTCTCCCTCCCAACTGCTCCATGCTTTTTCTAGCCCATCCACCTGCTTTGTTTTTAACTCCCATCTACTTTTTCCTGAAAATGGAAACTTAATCTTCATTTCTTGTTTTCCTTTTGCTTTTTACAACTTCAAAGAAGACAGCTCCCCTCCTTCATCTTAAACCAGAAAACTACATAGATCTTAATCTTGCAAACTCTGGCATGAAAAGCCTAAAGGCTTGAAGCAGCTAATTCTCAACATCTTTTAAAGAAAAAGAAAAGGATTAGAGGATTCATTTGTCTAGGGTATATAGACATCTTGAAGCCTCAGGTAGATTTGTTGCTGAGTCAGGTTCATTTCCCTGTTGCCCAGCAAACCAAAACGCCAAGATGCTGAGGCCTGCAGCAGAGAGGCCGGAGAATGCAATGGCAACCCACTCCAGTGTTCTTGCCTGGAGAATCCTAGGGACGGGGGAGCCTGGTGGGCTGCCGTCCATGGGGTTGCACAGAGTCGAACACGACTGAAGTGACTTAGCAGCAGCAGAGAGGCAGCTGAGTAAAGAGAGGTCTCCAATTTGACTGTCAAAGGCTCAGGGCGCAGAGACTTATGGGATAAAGAATCAAGAGGCTGGGCGGTCTGGGACGTGGGGAGCTCGAGACAAGGTGATTGGTAAAACGTGGGTAACTGCAACTAAGCTACACGTTCCACAAGTTCAAAAACAGGCACTTGGAGTGATCTGAACGTGGAGTTCTTGGCCCTCTGACGTCAAAAGGTCACCTAGAGGACACTTGCATATGCCCTGTTGGAGAGTTAGTGGTCCCAACCAGTCTTAACTGGCTTGGCTCCAACTAGACACAGGTGAAGCCAAGTTTCTGGAAGACAACTCTTGGGCAAACCTTGTTTAGGCTCCACACTTCTTGGAGGACATGCAAGTCTTGTAGCAATAATTAAAACCACCTTGATGGATGAAGACAGGTTACAGGTGAAATGGATTAACTGATGATTACACAGTTTCAGGGTTAAAATATTCAGGGTATTTTCTTAACTTATCCTTTGGACCTCATTTTTCCAGTGAGGGGAAGGGCTCTCTAAAAGCTTCAGACAGGATGGACAACCCAAGGTTTAACAGCAAGACACGAATCTTGAGCGGTGGAGTCTAGGCTCCAGGCTACTTGGATGTGGGAGCAGCTTGGGGCTCTGAAGTGGAAAGTAGAGAACTTGTGGAGATAAGTTACTAGGACCTGGCTCTGGGTTAGGAGCTTTAGATATGTTCCTGGGAGCACATATTGTTTCCAGCTCCATTTTAGAGGTATGATAACAGGGGCACAAGGGGTTAGAGAACTTATTCACAATGGCAGAACCAGGATTGAAATCCTGGCTTTCCTGGTTTGGGGGCCAAATGTTCTTCCCAGAGCAACTCTCACAGGTGTGTAAACCTGCCCTGTAAAGACATGCATGGGCTGAGGGAACATTCTCAGGCTCCGGGACCCTTGCTTCCTGCCTTCCTTCTCATCTCCATGGCAGTTATTTAAAAACCAGGCCTTTTCATACTTTTAATATGTATTGACTTAGCTTCTAATCCCAAATGCAACCAAAATAACAAGATCCCCTCTGCTCCTGGTTCCTTGATGAGTAGATCCAGACTGTGTTAAGGTGAACAGGTTCTGCTTATTCAGGCCAGTGCTCTGGAAACTGTGCTCTAAACAACAGGGTAATCGAGTGAAGCCAGGCAGAGAAGGAGAAATATCATATGACATCCCTTATATGTGGACTCTAAACAGAAAGGGTAGAAATGAACTTATTTACAAAACAGATACAGACTCATAGGCTTAGAGAACCAACTTATGGTTGCCAGAGGGGAAGGATGGAGGAAGGGATAGTTAGGGAGTTTGCATGGACATGTACACACTGCTGTATTTAAAATGGATAACCAACAAGGCCTTACCGTACAGCACACGGACCTCTGCTCAGTGTTAATGGCAGCCTGGATGGGAGGGGCGTTTGGGGAAGACTGGATACGTGTGTATGTATGGCTGAGACCCTTTGCTATTCACCTGAAACTATCACAGCGTTGTTAATTGGCTATATCCCCATACCAAATAAAAAGTTAAAAAAATAAACAACAGGGTGTTCATTTACAAACACTTTACCAAATTATTTAGATAAATCATCTGTTTAAAAACTAGACCAAACAGATACCTTTGAAGACACAAGGTATCTGAAGGTACCCAGATCATTTCTTAAAAAAGAAGACACAAACCCACTGGTGCTTTTGAACACTTTAAAAGAAATAAGATATTGTATTTTGACCACTTTTCATTTGTTCACTGATGAAATGAATGCAAGTCAGTTTGGTATTTTAAAAAAAAAAAAGTAAAACATTCATTTCCTAAAAACACATTTACTTAGAAATTCATTTTACCTTATGAACTTCCTTGGCCTTATAAACTTGTCAGCAGAGCAAACTGGGAGCCAGTTTCCTGCAGCCATAAACTCCAACAGTCTTTTTACAAGTTTTTATTCTCTGGAAATGTAAACGTTTGTGTTGAAAAATATTCGCTGGGGAGATAAATGAGCCACAAAATGATTAGTGCCTGCTCAATGATTTGTCACCTCTGCCCTCTTTGTTAAAATGTAAAAGCGACTGGAGGGCTTTGAAAGGTGAGCCTTTCTTAGCACCTGAGTAAATGAGGTCTCCTGACTTTGCTTCTGTCCCACCTGGGCTGCCTGGCCCCAGGGCCCCTGGACAGGCCGTGTCCTCCCAGGCCTCCTCAGGAGTGTTTGTGGACTCTTCCAGGGCAGAGGTCATGACCACAACCTACCTTGGCATTTCCACCTTTAGGCCACAGCATCCAGCAGAAGAAAAGTGAAATCATATTCTGAAGGGATTTCCACTTTTCCATCTGAGCAAAGGGCAGGTGGGTGCACAGTAGGTGTGTGTGTGCTAAGTCACTTCAGTCATGTCCAACTCTGAGCAACCGTATGGACTGTAGCCCGCCAGGCTCCTCCATCCATGGGGATTCTCCAGGCAAGAATACCGGAGTGGGTTGCCATTCCTTTTTGAGGAGATCTTCCCAACCCAGGGATCGAACCTGTCTCTTAGGTTTCCTGCATTGGCAGGCGGGTTCTTTACCGATAGCGCCACCTACTGGAAGCCCACACAGTAGGTGCATTCTCTGTTAATTCTCTCTGCTCCTGTGAGCCTGGCCTTAGGCCATGCCTGCCTAAATCCAATCATTCCATCCCAGGTCCAGCTTCTCCATGGAGCCCTCCATCTTTTTATAGCTCCTCTCTTCTATTCAAGAACCTACATTTCCATCCACTGACAAGCCAAACTCTTCTGCTGACTTTCAAGACCCGGACAACCTTCCTCACCCAGTTTATTCCCCACTGGGTTCCCTAAGCAGCCCTGCTGGATGCTACAAAGAAGAGAGAAGTCACAGCTTTGCCGATTAGCACTGACGCATCTCAGAGTTGGCTGTCTTTCACAGAGAAGAGTGAAGGACTGGCAAGGGATGGGTTCACATTCACTGGATGAGAGCACTTTCTTGAGACAGTAAATGACATGTACACCCTCATCGTGGACAATGAGCTCTTATCAAAAATTCAAAATAAAATTAATGAACTTCATTTCATAGGTCAGTGAAGCATGCATGGGGGGAGGGGACAGCCATGAACCGTTAGAAACACCGTTCCCGGGAATGACTTTGTTCTGCACTGTCAAGATGTTCTTAGTTGTGACCCACTCTGGCACGGATCTGATTTTTACAGTTTTGAGTTCTCCTGCTTGCCCTAGCGGCTTCCCCCGGGTGCTATTGAGATAAAAGGACTTATTTCTCCCTCTGATCCCTGTGCCTGCCTGTTGGCTGTGAGCTAGAAGACCAGAAAACAGAAATTATAAGAAATCTTCCAAAAATAAGAATCGGTTGGCCCTGAGTGTGAGCCTGGACCTTGGGAAATGCGATTGTCAAGGTGGAGATGGGGGGGAGGCAGGAAAGGAAGGGGAGTGGAGGTATAAGGAGGGGCTGCCCACTAATTACACCCAAATCTCTAGGGCTGCAGCCCAGCATGTCTTTTTTAAAGCTTCCAGATGATTCCGAAGTTGCACTGCGCCCAATACCGAGTTTCACCCTGTCTGATTCAGTTGGCTGACAATGTACAGACATGGTGAGGGAGGGAGGGGACAGGGAAGCTGGAAACTGCCCCGGGTTGGGGGGGTGGGGGAGGCCGCAGGTCCTGGCCCAGGGCTCCCCCACCCCCATCACAAATAAAGAACATTCATCTTCATGAGAAAGACATTCTGACAGGCTTTGACGCTGCTAAATTTCCTGAACCATTTTTTAATCTTCCTTTTTCAGAAGTATGCACTTTCTTTGGGTCATTAGAATGTAGTTGATAACTTATATTTCTTAGTTCTTTTGAGAATCTCCTTGGGACAGACTTAGCCCTTGGCTTCTGAGGTCATTTTTGTTTCAAAAAATAGGTAGTAAATCATTTGAAAAAGTGAAAGTATTTAGTCACTCAGTCGAGTCCGACTTTTTGAGACCCCATGGACTTAACTTTCCCCTAGGGAGCCCGCCAGGCTCCTCTGTCCATGGGATTCTCCAGAATTCTGGAGTGGATTGCCATTTCCTTCTCCAGGGGATCTTCCCAACCCAGGGACCGAACCTGGGTCTCGGGCATTGCAGGCAGATTCTTTACTGTCTGAGCCCCCAGGAAAGCCCAGTTCATCATCTATGAGGCGTCAGGCACTGTGCAGGGTTCTGGGTTACCATGGTGTGTTGCCCAAAACCATTCTGACATTCGAATTTTTGCTGTGCGGACTCACAGGAGTCCTGGAACTGTCCTCACAACGGAGATCTATGCAGCGCTGTGAGGAGGCACAGAGCCGAGTCGAAGCAAAAAGAACAGGCGGAGTGGGCGGAATCGGGTGCCGGCTTCCTCGGGCTTGTCTCCCCCGGAGAGGGGTCACTCGCTCCCCTGAGAGCGCACCCCACAGCCAAGTGAGGCCACAGGCGCGCGGTGACCGCTTGGGAGCCCACCGGAGACTCTGGGCTCAGGTCTTTATTGGGGGGCTGGGCACGTGGGCACCCCCTGGCCAGTACGCCCCCAAGTTCCGAGGCCTGGAAGGAAAGCAGGTGCTTCGCACACACCACAGAGCTGAAGGTCCGGCAGGAAGGGGCGCTTCACCCTAAGCGAGGAATCGCGAGGCATCGCTGAGAGACCGGAAGTGAGGCAGGGGTGTGGGTTTGCGGAGGCGGGACGGGGGACTTCAGTTCCCACCGGAGAGTTGAGTCATTTGGATACCGTCTGCTAGAGAAGGAAACTTAGGACCAAAATATATGGCCAATTACCTCCAAGAACAGAATTTCGGATTGTGCAAGGAGAGGGCAGAAAAGCTGGATTTTAACTCCACAACTGTGTATTAAACTATATGTTAGGCTCTTGACTCTTATCCACATGGTCTGGCTTATCAAATAGATGAGTTCTATTGAGCGCCCCCTCTTGGAAGCCTGTGGTACATACATCCTGAATTCCACAACAGACTTCTTGAACTGGGTTTTTAGAGATGAGTGTGTGTGTGTGTGTGTGTGTGTGTGTGTGTGTGTGTGTCCTTAATTGCTTAGTCATGTCCGACACTTGCGACCCCATAGGCTGTAGCCTGCCAGGCTTTTCTGTCCGTGGGACTTTCCAGGCCAAGAATATTGGAGTGGGTTGCCATTTCCTTCTCCAGAGGATCTTCCTGACCCAGCAATCGAACCCGGATCTCCTACATTGCAGGCAGACTGCAATTAAGTCATTACCGACTGAGCTATGAGGGAAGCCCTTGGAGGTGAGGATTTCCTACAAATACAACCCAGCATCAGCTCCAGAAGCCTGGGAGTGTTGAAGGTCCTTGTGTGAAAGAAGTATATTAAAAATTACAGCGTACTTTCTAGAACCTACTTACCTGATGGAGGAAGACGATCAGAAGCAAAATTATTTCCTGAAGAAGAGGTTTGGGGTCCTGTCCTGAGGCATGAAGATCACTTGCGTGGCTTCCACCTCTTGCAGAGCAAGCCCACCAGGTTCACGAACTCCCTGACCTGTTTGCACAAAACCTCCGGCCACCCCTTAATCATACTCACTATGCACAGAATTCTCCGCCAAATTACTTTTTGGCATCTACTTCTAACTTTCCCCCATATCTTATGCCCTCACTGTAAATAATAATAATAATGCACATATTGGACAAGTCTTTAAAAATGAAGCAAAGTTTACAACCCCAGCAGATCATAAAACGCACATGTTCAGGTACTGTTATGAATTAGAAGCTGCCAAAATTGATAAGGAGTAAAGAAAGGTCAGGCTTTTTTTTTTTTTTAACCACACTGAGCGGCTTGCAGGATCCTAGTTTCCTGACCAGGGATTGAGCCCGGGGAACAGCAATGAAAACTCCAAGTTCTAACCCCAGGACTGCCAAGAAAATACCCCCCCACCTTTTTTTTTCTTTTCTTAAATAAGTCTAGAAACTTGGTTTGTCAAAGCTTCTGGTGTGGAACCTAGTACTTAGAGTCGGCACATGCCAACCTAAAAGTGCTCTCTTAACCCCAGGAAAGCAGAGCAGGTCAGTGGGGTCCGACATAAGAAATGACCTGAAACTGACAATGAGCCGTCTCTTCCCGATGTGTTGCAATCTGAAGCACCAGGCTGTAAAAATCCACAGCTTTATGGCGGCTACATCAGCAGAGCACTGATGTGGCCTGAATTCCTCGGGGCAGGTTCACATTTGGGGTGCTTTCTCGTTCCACGACAGTTGCCTCCACAGGGAGTTGCCACTGGTCGAAGGGACTAGTGGTATTGCTCATAGAAATAAAGCATTCCTGGTTAGTCCTTTAAAATGCTTCTTTTGGCATCTGGTGATTTTCTAGAAAGTGCAGAAGAAGTTGCATGTAGCCCTTTGGGAGAGTCTTGAGTCACAGGAGAAGCAGGAGAGCCTGGCGTGGATCTGCTGTCACTTGTCCCTTTTCTGTCTTCGTGCTGCCACCTAGGGAGAAAAGGAAAGCAGACGCATCCTGGTGAGGAGACACAGTCACCTGCCACCCCGAGGGCCGTCTGCACCTTCACAACAGGAAAGCAAGGTTGGCGGGTCCAGTCCTGAGACCAGCGGCTGTGCACTTGGGCTTCAGAGAGAAGCCCTCAGGGGTGGCTCAATGGTAAAGAATCTGCCTGCCAATGAAGGAGAGGTGGGTTTGTCCCCTGACCCGGAAAGATCCCACATGCTGCGGGGCAACTAAGCCCGGGAGCCCCAACTACTGAGCCTGTGCGCCACCACGAGACGCCACTGCAGTGAGAAGCCAGCGCACCACAACTTGCCACTTGCTGCAACTAGAGAAAGCTCATGCAGCAACTAACGCACAGCACAGCCAAAAAACAAATAAAATATATTGAGTGATAGTTGCTCAGTTGTGTCCGACTCTTCATGATCTCATGGACTACAGCCCACCAGGCTCCTCTGTCCATGGAATTCTCCAGGCAAGAATACTGGAGTGGGTTGCCATTTCCTCCTCATAGATATATATATACACATATATACACATATATGTGTGTGTGTATATATATATATATATGCATATAAATGGGCTACCCTGGTGGCTCAGATGGTAAATAAAAAGAGAGAAGCCTTCAGACAAAGGAAGGGGTTTCCATCTAGCAACCTCATTCTAGGGTCAATGTTAGACTGCAGGAGGTGGGTGAGACCCAGTATTCCTTCCAGTGTTCAAAGGGAGTGAAATACAAACTAACATTCAGGTTACCCATAGTCAGGGAATGGACACCCTCATTTTAGGGGGAAAAAAGAGAAAATTCAAGAAACACATGAAAAAAGTTTCTAAGATGGATAATTCTTAAATAATTTTTCTCTTTTCCTCATGCAGATCCAATGTTTATAAAAAGATGAATACAGACTTGATGGTAGAAATAGTAGTCCTTAATATCCCCCTGAAGAATGCCATGGAACAAGCATGACTACTGAAAGCTGGTTTCTGAGGACTAAACTTCAAACATAATTATTGTGGAGCTATGTTATCAAAAAAGATGTTGATGGAAGCCAAGTTTCTATGCTATAATGCGGATAAGATGAGGCAGAGGTGAGACCTTTCCTGACCACTGACCTCTGGCCACCTCCCTGTCCAGCATCTTCCACAGCCCCCAGCAACGCCTGACAGCCCCTCTGTCCACCTCCCTAGAGCAGAAACTTCTTGAAGGCAGGTATTTTTGTCTGCCATGTGGACAGCTGCACTTCCAGTGTCCAGACAACACTGGCACAAAGCGGGTGCTCTTAAAAGAATAAATGAATCTAAGCCCTGTTCCTTGGCTCCTTTTTTCTTTTGAAAGAACTAAGAACTTGACTAACTTTAATTTTGCACATTCTGATTAAAACACATGTAAGGCAACAGTTCTCTTAACGTTGTGAAGAGGCTCCGATTATCTGTAAATTTGGTGCTTCCCTCCGCCTCCTCCCTGCCTCAAATAGCCTTGATTAGTGTGAGACCATCACAAACATTTATTAACCAAAGTACAGTAACTGCTAAAAAGCTGACAGCTGAATTAGAGACTTGACAAGCAAATGCATAGGCTAAGTGGAAGCTTTACTTGAATTCTGGCTCAGCACTGCTGAGGATAAAGTGATCTGCAGGATTCATTATGAACAGAAGCAGGATTAAATCTGATTTTCTTTTCTTAGGATAAAATTCACGATTAAAACAGACTCCTGAGGGATCTGTGCTCAGGCATATCCGACTCTTTGTGACCCCAAAGATTACAGCCCGCCAGGGTCCTCTGTCCATGGGATTCTCCAGGCAAGAATACTGGAGTGGGTTGCCATTTCCTACTTCAGGTACTGAAGGATAAATGGCCATAAAGCTGTACATACAAAGACAAGAACCTTGTGGAGGCAAAAAAGAGAGAGGGCTGGGCTTAAGCGCGGAAGAACAGTGCCTGGTGTGGCCACTCAGTCTGGGTGACTTCACTTTGACCATCTATAAAACAGGGACCCTTTCTGGTCTGCCTTAGAAGGTTGTGGTAAAGAATTTAACTGATACAGGATTGCTGTAAAGCCTGAAAAACTATTAAACATAAGGTACTTTTCATCAGTCTAATGACCCCAAGGAGTATATAAATCTGTGTTTAAAAAGGTATATGAATCTAATCGTTTCTTATTAAGATGAGGTCAAAGCCTGTGGACATCTTCCAAGGACACTAAAAACAGCCTTTCACCTGCCTTCCTAGACTCAGAGCTGCTTGTTTTTCACCAAGAGGTTCAACTGTATAATGCAGCGATATCTGGAGAGCTCCAAATTGTGGGTTAGTCCTGCAGAAAGGACTGTTTGGGGAAAAAGAAACAAAACACCAAAAAATAAAAAACACGTGATACAAGGCAGCTAGTTAAGTTCAACCAACTAACCGAGAAAGTCAATCTTAACCTATGTGAAGAGGTTGTCTTTCAAATTTGGTGAAGGGGTGCCTTCTCAGGCTGTAACAAAAGTCAAAGTTAGGGGAAAGGGAATTAATTTGGTGTGGAGGGTTTGGGAGCCAGAAGTCCTAGTTTAGCTTCTGGTGCATTTATTAGCCATGCAACTCTGGGCAAATAAGGTGACCTTACTTTCTCAACTGTAACACGGGGGAAATAATACCAATTGCCACATGGTTTCCAGAAGGATTTTAAAAACATAAACGCACGTGAGAAGTGCTTACAAGGGCAAAACACGTGGTCGATCTTTATTATTGCTTTATTATTGCTTTCTTCCTTTCCACTGCAAAGTAATGTAATCTATGGAAAATGAAGACAAGAAACAAACCTATGCCAGGAACACAACAGCCAGAGTGAGCATGCTGGTGTATTTCCTTCCAGCGAAAGAGATGAGATAATCCACCCAAAGAGCTCAGAGGACGGCCTGATGCCCGGTGAGCCTGAGACAGATGCTCATCTAAGAGCATCCTCCTCACAGTATGGAGAAGAGGCTTCCGGTGCAGCCAGCAACAAGGCAGAACATGCGCAAGCAACCCAGTGGCCTGGTCTCATCTCACACGGAAGACACCACTGAGGGACAGCCCGGCTAGTAGCTTGTCCACAGGTCAGCGTTGAGGCAGGATTAGGAATGTAAACCCAGTTCTTTTAAAATAATTGGTCTTTTCAGACCAATTATTTTATTTTTTAAAGTAAACAATGTGAAACATGGCTGGTCATTTCCCCCTTCACTCACTTCCATCTGTTTACGGTTATTGTTGTAAGTTTGCATGCAGTATAGACACTGTGCATTTAGTAAGTAAATGGGTACATTTTAGTTTCTCATTTCCAAATTGCCTTGGTGTCTAGCTAAGTCACCCCAAAAGAGAAATAGGATCCTGGCAATGGACTGTGGCACAGTAAAAACAGACCCAAACCTATGAAACATAGTCCCACTTGGCATCCATGTTAAACCTGATGGAGGGGAATCTCCTTGGGAGTCAGAACCAGAGAAGCACAAACCTGGAAGATGAGAGAGCCTGAGAGAGCACAAGGAAAATTTAAACTGAAGATAAATCAGGCACAAAAAAGGAGGGAATGCTGCTAATCTGAGATCAGTTTCAGAAATGCATATGGTCGATGAAAATAATGGAGGCTCTCGTGTGTGTACACAAGTGGTTTTACAGTTGGCTGAAATTTTTCGAAGCTTTCTCCAAACTCGGCACATTAATAAAAAAGATAAATGAGGTAGGTAAGAGAAGCAAAGCGCCAAAGGATTTGAGGAAGGTATGGAATCCCAATGTTTGAGTAATAAAGTCTAAAAAGTCTCTAGTTTGAAATTCTTTACACTCAAAAGAAGGATAGGATATATATGTGTATGTGTCTTTTTTTTATATAAGTCTGGTGTGTGCATAAGTGTGTCTATTTGTGTATACTGGCATGCTTACATAAGCCCACATTGATTTGTTTCTCATATTATTCCCCCAAAGAGCATGTGGCATGTGTAACACCTTTAGTATTTCATTTTTCAATTACTAGTCAACGCCTAGTCAACACTGCAAGTAAGAATCTTCATCTTGACATTAAAGGTAAATTCAAATATGGAAGACAAAGTTGATGATTTCACAAATTCTCATTTAATCTACAGCTAAGTCATGATGTGAGCGTTTATTTAAAGCTCCTGGAATCTAATGCACCGCATAGTGACTACAGTTAATAACACTGTATTATATACTTGAAATTTGCTGAGAAAACAGACCGTTAGGGTTCTCATCACACAGGTAAACATGTGATGTAATAAATACATTACTTAGCTTGGTTGTAGTTATCATTTCACAATGTACATGTGTATTAGAGTATCACATTGTACACTTTAAATATATAACATAAATTTGTCAACTATACCTCAATAAAGCTGAAAAAAAAATAAAAACTACTGTGAAGACAGGAGTATACAGACCACATATATTTTCAAACTTCAATAACTGAGATTATGGGCTTTATATGAATAATCTCTAAATGTCATGTAAAGGCAAATTTATTAACACTAACACAGATATAAACAATGTATTCTAACTGTGGATATTCTGACACAGATAAAATGATTACAGTAAGAGCAGTTTAATCAACTGACAGAAGAAAATTCACAGCCCTTTATCCAGAGATTAAAGATTATACCTAGTTATTTCTATTACACCCTGGAGAAGGGCTTGGCTACCCACTCCAGTATTCTTGCCTGAAGAATTCCATGGATAGGGAAGCCTGGCGGGCTACAGTCCACGGGGTCACAAAGAGGTGGACGCAACTGAGCGAGCACGCACATTTCTAAGCCTACACAAGGAGTTTATGAATATGTCCTTAGACTTCAAATTTAAGCACGCCACCGAAAGCGAATCAGAATCAAACTTGAATTTCAAAGTTCAGCCATAACATGTCAAGGAACCCAATGTTGTACAGCAGATCGTTTTCGGAGGTGTTCAGTTCACACTGATTAATTGATCAACTGATCATCTCATGCCTTTATAGAAGGCCTACTCTGTGCTGCCCCATGTGAGGCGCTCTGGACATTGACTGTGACCTGGTCAGGCAAGGCTCTGTGGAGGGTGAGGAGGAAGATGGGGCGGACGGTGACAAGTAGGAGGGCTGGCAGCAAGGGAGGAAGGCCAAGAACTGGGTCTCTGAAAAAATGATGCCTGAGATAAGAAGTGACGACATGATGGGAGCAACCATGTGAAGATCTGGAGGAAGGGTATACAAGATAAACTGGTCACACAAAGGCACTGATGTGGGACAGTGTGGCACGTTCAAGGACCAAACAGAAGGCCATATAATAGCTTAGGCATTTTAAAAGACCAACACAGACCAAGATCATGACTTTGACCCTTGGGGGAAAAAAGTTAAGTCTCAATTAGTGAGGACACTGGTTAGATTCCTCAACCTGCCTACCTATCATGTATTGGGTTGGCCCCAAAGTTTGGATTTTTCCATAAAATGTTATGGAAAAACCCAAATGTGAATAGTGCAGAGTTCCTGCTCTTAAGGAGCTTACCTACAGCGGGGCTGATAATCCAGGAGTTTAAGTAGCCTTTCTCTCAACCTTTGCCCTTTGGCTCCTATGGCACCTGCCTTACAACTATAGACGCTGTGGGGATTAAATGTTATTATTTGTAAAATGCTCAGAACAGTATCAAACACATAAAAGCTACACAGTATTTGTTGTTGTTAGTATCATTAATTACTAGCATTATGAAATGATCACATGAGAATCAGGACAATTTCAAGGTATCTCAAAAATTAAGAGGAATGTCAGAAAATCAGAAAACAACAGACTAGTGCTATCAAAGTGTTAAGGTCACTGAAAGACAAAGAAAGACTGAGAGACACATTATTAAAAAGGAGGGGATATGCTCACTAAATGCAATGTGGAAGGATGGATTGGATTCTGGAATAGAAAAACGACATTAGTGTAAAAATAGGTAAAACTCAAATAAGGTAGGAGATTAGTTAATAATATGGTATTACTAACAGAGTTTTGCCAAGAATACACTGATCATAGCAAACACCCTCTTCCAACAACCCAAGAGAAGACTATACACAGGGACATCACCAGATGGCCACCACCGAAATCAGATTGATTATATTCTTTGCAGCCAAAGATGGAGAAGCTCTATACAGTCAGCAAAAACAAGACTGGGAGCTGACTGTGGCTCAGATCCTGAACTCCTTATTGCAAATTCATACTTAAATTGAAGAAAGTAAGGAAAACCGCTAGACCATTCAGGTATGACCTAAATCAAATCCCTTGTGATTATACACTGGGAGTGAGAAATAGATTTAAGGGCTTAGATCTGATAGATAGAGTGCCTGATGAACTATGGAATGAGGTTTATGACACTGTACAGGAGGCAGGGATCAAGACCATCCCCAAGAAAAAGAAATGCAAAAAGGCAAAATGGATGTCTGAGGAGGCCTTACAAACAGTTGTGAAGAGAAGCAAATAGCAAAGGAGAAAAGGAAAGATACAAGCATTTGAATGCAGAGTTCCAAACAATAGCAAGGAGAGATAAGAAAGCCTTCCTCAGTGATCAGTGCAAAGAAATAGAGGAAAACAATAGAATGGGAAAGACTAGAGATCTCTTCAAGAAAATTAGAGATACCAAGGGAACATTTCATGCAAAGATGGGCTCAGTAAAGGACAGAAATAGTAGGGACCTAACAGAAGCAGAAAATATTAAGAGGTGGCAAGAATGCACAGAAGTGTACAAAAAAGATCTTCACAACCCAGATAATCACGATGGTGTGATCACTCACCTAAAGCCAGACATCCTGGAATGTGAAGTCAAGTGGG
>SJYQ01129236.1:480808-519438 GCA_006410935.1 Redunca redunca
TGCAAAGTGGCATAAAATAACAAGCACACACTCAAACATTGTCACATGTCAGTTTATTGAAGAATTTGTGATGCTAAAGGTTAATTCTACTCACTTGATTACTTTTCATGATGTCAAATAAAACTCCAAAGGCTATAAGCCATGATGTTTCACAGTTAACTTTCCCATATTTTGTTCAGGAAACACAAAATTCAAATACAAAGAAATGTTCGAGTGAATCTGAAAATTGCCCTCATCCTACCTTTTTTCAAAAGGTGGTAATGAAGGGTTTGGAAGTACAGTAGCAAGGAGGAAGGATGAAAGTGGGGCATGAAGAATGCAGATATTTTTGCTCAATTTCACTTTCAAAGGTTCAAGTCTTTCCTATTTTTTTTTAACATGTTTTGCACCAAAAAAGGAATCAATACTTTTCATTCCACTCTTGTCAACTTTAGCCAAAGCCTTCTGAGCTGCGGTCATTTTGCTATTTTTCTGTCAACGAAAATAAGAGAGAAAAATCATTACAAATGTAACAGTTATAAATCACACATGCGAATCAGACAAGACCATGCATGTCTCAAGGTTCGTTCAGGGGGGTAAGCATGCTGCTAAAAACATGCCTCATCAGGAGTGATTCTTTATAAAAGTTCTGATTTCTGCTCAGAATTCATACCTGAGACAAAGTATGTCAACAGGCAGGAGATAAAACTGCTGCCTTCTAAGGAGTGGAAGGTTAACAACTGATGGTTTTACTTGTGGGGAGAAAATTCCGGAGAGTGTATCAAGTGCAATAACACAAACAATGGAACTGACACAGGCAGCAGTCGTCAGGGGGAGGAATTATAGCCTTGTATTACCACGTGATGAATAATTCACAGCCTGCTACCACCTGACCTCATTCAGAGGCTCTCTGGGACACCAAGGACAGAGCCGTTACATTCACAAGATAACCTGTGCTGCACCCAGGACCAGCAGGATAGCGGTCCCTTTGCCTCCAACCACAAAAAGTACCTTCCGAAAAGCTGACTCCAAATAACTGCCTTTTAAAACTCTCTCTCTTCCTGGTCACTGTTTTTGTTTGTTTTTTTTTTGCCATGCATGTCCTATAACAAAGCACTGGCAGAAGGGAAACAGCAGCTGACTGTGCGTACTTCAGTGTTCAGCAGAAGCGTAAGAGATGGGAATCAGCAAAGAAGAGATCGCCTGTCTCCCGGCGAGCTGTGAGACAAAGGCACTGCCGAAGGGTCCTTTAAGGGCGCAGTCAGTGTACGATCCCTGGAGACACGCTTCTCACACTCTGTCTCTTATGATTTACTAGGCTTACATTTTGGCTGGATGGTGAAGAGGGACACCTTCTCTGAGACAAGTTATCCTCTGTCCCCTGCACTTAACTCACTTCCTGGTTCGACCTCGTAGCTCACTGGTGCTGTGCCCAAGGTGACACACTGGGAATAGCACTTAGAAGGGTGGGGCGGAAATATTCCTCACGGAGAAACTCAAAAACATCCCTGCTCACAGAAAGCACTGACATAGCCAGCTATTTGGTCAGATCTCAAGTTGGATTATTCCCTGATATGCCATGCCTAGATAAATTACGAGTAAAGAATACAATATTTAGAAACCATGAAACCTAAGGGAGAGTGAGTGTTGCTAAAATCTAAGTGGAATTAAGTTATCTTGGGGCAGGCAAGGTCTAAGCCTAAAAATAATGAGAAAATCATAAAAAAAAACCTTTGATGTTTAATCCTCAGAAAAGCTTAAAAAACAGTTCAAAAGTTGAATGAAAAGGCTAAAAAATTGGAAAATAATTTGTACTTGATATGTCATGAAAAGTGTTAATAACCTTAATTTAAATTGAGCTCTTACAAATCAACAAGAAAAACATTACTATCCTAATGTAAAATCAGGCAAGAGACATGACCTGAAAACTAGCAAAACTGCAGACAGGCAATAAGCATTTGGAAAAACAACCTTTCTACCCAAAGAAATGTAACCTAATTAGACAGGCAGAATTTTAAGAATAAAACCAATCCTCAATGCTGTCAAGACTGTGAGATGAACACTCATCAGCAGTAATGGCCGAGAGGATAAATTTCTGCTACCTTTTTGGAAAGCTTCTTAGCTATATATGTGTCTCAGTAATCATGGAAAGAGCTCATGTTTTCTAAGCCTTTACTCTTAGTTTTAAATTGTGTCTAATGAAATAGAGATGCAGACTGCAAGTAAGAATGTTTTATCACTTCATTTAGACAAAAAGAAGCATAATAACATGTGTCCAAAAATAGGGGAATTAAATAGATTATATTCTACATGGTGAAACAAAATAACAGTGACTGAATATCATGAGACCATTTATAATTTTTCAAAGAAAGCTTAATGACATCAATATTTTTACAATACAGAGCTAAATGAAAAGGGCACAACTCCAATACATATGTATGCCAATTCTGAAAGCTACATATGTATTTATAATGATGTGAAGGGTAAAGCTTAGTAAGGAATGCTATGAAAATATTTGCTGGGGTGATTGCTGAGTTATGTGTTAATAATTGTTATTATCATAATTTCTGGGAAGCTACTAGGCAGTTGAGTTGACAAAACATTACCTTTGAAGCCTGTTTCTCTGCCCCAACCTACCACTCTGGATATACTATATTACGAAGCTTAGGCACACTCTTGCTAACAACTCTGCCTTTCTTTATCTGTAAAAAGGTCTTCCTTGCTTGATACTTTCATTGTCCCTCACAATTTTGAAATAGTTCTAAAGTCACTGAAACTCAAGTTAACAATTCTTCACGGTTAAAACGATACAATCATAGTCAAGCATGCAATCGTTCCTGGAAGTCCCCACGCAGCAGCATCAGCCACGGGATTCAGCAGCATGCCACCAACACCCGGACACGTACCTTTACAGTCTTGAAATCTTTGGAGTTAAACTTAGTGTAGTCTTCTTTTGCCTTTACAGGCTCATCTGATAACTTTGCTTTCTGCAATGTTAGAGCAGTGAACTGTCAAATGTCAACCTGACACTTACATCAATCCATTAAAAAAACAAAACAAAACCACCAAACACGAACAGTTTGGACCCCTGTGGCGGCCGAATGGAGCTGCAGACTCTGCAGAGCGCTTATTCTTTACAAGTCCCTTCACTTTTTACCACTTCTCTAGAACGTTCTAAGCCAGACGTCCCTTCCGAGAAGGGTGGTGACAGGGTGTGAGCAGGCAAGCCCATGACCCAGTCCTGAGGTTGTCTAGCAGTATGATCACATATTACAGGGACAGGGGGCATCTAGATGAATGCTGACTTCCAGGACAGTGTAAGGGGGCGCAAAATCAAAGAGAAGTTCCTTTATGGTGGCCAGGGGTCCAGCCAGAACTCCCTTTATAGGACCAGTGTGGTGTCCATCTAGGAGTACGGGAACAGTATTCTTATTATTGGCATCTCTGAGTCCTTTCAGTTCATCTCACTTTATCCATATAAGAGCACCCTTGCAAAGCAAGCAGGCAGCAGAGGGAAGCGCAGCGGTCGCGTGAAGAGGCTTCAGGTCGCCTAGCAGGACTTGGGATGAGAGCTAACCTTTTGGTACAGGTGCTCTCTGCATGGGACCCAATGCAACTGAGTCAGCCGTTACCTCCTGCTTTCACCTTTCACATGAGCATTTTGCAATCAACAAATGTGAGAATCAGGTCAAGAGCTACACTGTGGCCTTTACGTTCATAGTAAAGCAGGAATCCTGACATGCTTATCTCGTAGAAGGCACAGGGCAGGCAGGTGAGTCTCGATGTTGAACGTGGGGAACTGACTGCACTGGGATCACAACTGGGACTCTGTACAGGTTTTCAAGCTCTTTGTGGAGACGCTGATATGATCCAACACGGACCCACACTAGGAAATGCAGGCTTGTTCCCAGCTTCATTCTTCTCACCAAGCCTTCACTAAACAAAGAACTGTAAAGTCGGAGCTAAAAGACGCCACAGCACATGTACAGCACAAGTGGGCAAAACGGCACGCCTTGAAATTCTTCACCAGCATACCGGTGAATATGCTGGGAAAACATATCACCTGTAACACCTACTTAAATTTCTGTTATTTAAAAGATTGAATCACTGTAGATTAGGGGACTGCTTCAGAAGAAATAGAAAAGTGGTTCAGAAAGACAGTAACAACGCATCTGACTAAATGGGTACAGCTCTGGAAAGAGAAGGGCAGACAGTAGACAACACAGGAATTAGTGCTAAGGTTGGTCTTATCATTCCTACGAGTGATTTGCAAAGAAAACTCAGCCACATCCCCATGTCCACTGACTGTATTCAGCTCTGAGCTGACACTGGCAAAGTCAAGAGACAGAAGGGGGTGAGGTTTGGAAGCTGGCCTCAAAATAGGCAAACTTAAGAGTTATAAAATAATGTGAAACATATTAAGGCAAAAGAGATGCAAAGATACATAATGGCCACTGGAAGGTGATTTTCTGCAAATGATCAACTATATTTCTGTAAGAATCAAGCAAGTCCTGGACACAGATGGGAAAGTTAATAGACATTATCCTACTCTTGTTTAAACTACGGTACATCATCTGGTGCAGTTTCCGATGTAAACGCTAGAGCCCCAGGAAGACACAATAGAGCAGGACACCTTAGAAAGCAACTAAAATAATCCAGAAGATGAAGCCGAGATGTAGGAGAAATCTGGGCTTAGCAAAGTACTGCCCACAGGCCATCTGTCTGTTTTTACAAATGAAGATTTACTGGAATACAGCTGTACTGGTTCATTTATGAATTGTCTGTGGCTGTCTTTGTGTGGCCAGAGGGTAGGTTCTTGTTTTGTTGCAGAAAGACTTTGGGAGATGAGACTCAGAGGCCAAGTAAGCAGAGATGTATCGAGTGACAGTACCCTCTCAGGAGGGAGTGTGGGCAGGCTCAAGGGACACAGCGAGGTCCTTTTGGCAAGCTGGTTACATGGGGTGTGAAGGACTGGGTGGAATATTTATCCGGGAGGAAGGAGTTTAGGGGGTAATTCCTGGGTTATTGTCCCATCTCCACCTTCCCAAGAGGACGGGGAGTTCCTGCCCTTCTGTGGTCTTGCTTGGATCTGTCATGGCACAGGTGCATGGCGGGCACTGCTCTGTGCAATGCTAGTTCTGTTGTAACGTGGGCATAGTGAGCAAAAGGTTACATTTGGATCCGAGGTTCCTGCATTTCTTTCTTTGCCTCTGGGACCTTGTTCTCACAAGATGTACGGCTTCCTGTTGGCTCGGAGGTTCCCACTTCTCTGTGTTTGCGCCAGGACCCCTGTCATTGCAAGATGTATTATGGTCACCCGACCCATGCCTCCTTCTCTGCTCATGTCTGGCTAACAGCCTGCTCTAACATTTCCCTTCTCAAGGAGTCTGAGCCCTTCAGATATTTTTAAGGGTCAGAGGGTCCATGATCTGTCTTCTGGAGCTGCCTCAAGCTGAGCAGGGGCATTGTGCCTGCCTGCAGGGCCCAGGTCACCTTGCCCTCTGTCAGAGATGAGTTCTCGGGGTCCTTGACAGTGGCAGAGACAGACAGTGGGGAGGAGACAGAGGCTACAGCCCTGTCCCATGGATGTTGGTGGTCCCCATTGTCATGAAGGATGAGTTGAAATCCTTGGTGTATCGTCATCTGTAGGTGACACTGTTTTAACCAGAAGAAACGAACTTAACAAGCAGATAGAAAGGGATGGGCCCCCAAATCAGCAAATCCATTATTCTGATCAGAGGTCCAAGCAGGGGCAGGAACCAGGTTATGTTTGATAACACCCCTCTGACTGCAGGCCAGAAGGGGGTGGCTCTGGGGTCACCCTTCCTGAAAGTGTGTAGCTTGGGGCCTGTTCGTACGTGCTTTGGGCACCTTCTTCCACCTGGCCAGCGGTGGTGATGTCGGCGCAGCACAGTGTATTGACTGCTGCACAGACGCCCCCTGTTCAGCTGGGAGATAGTCCAGGGCTGTCTGTTCTCCATCGCTACATCTGCTATGGAATTAAGGGATCCCCCGTGATCCTGGCCAGAGTAGATAGAATATCTGACAGGTTACAAAGTGCTGCTTCAAGGTAGGTAACCCACCCTCCACCCCCCATGAAATCGCCTGTTGAGTTTGTCCCCAGTTAATTAGTTACTTAGTGAGCTCACCAGTTCTGGTGTCCACCAAAACATCTGAAGGAACAAAGGGCCTACCTGTGGCCAGCCATTCCAAAGGGGCTGAGCCACAGCCCTGCTTTGGATGCTGCCCCGATTCTCAAGAGGGCTGTGGGTAAAAGCTTTGTCCATGGTTCCGATGTCTCTTGACAAAGTTTAGCCAGGGTTCTTTTTAAAGTTTGATTTGCCTTTTCCACTTTCCCTGATGACTGAGGCCTTGAGGCCTCCAGGCAAGTGCCCAGGGCTGGAGAGAGAGGGACTGTGGCCACTCTGTAAAGACCATGGAAGTCTCAACTGAGGAATTACTTCCTTAAGTGACGCCTTTATTACCTCCTGGGCTGCCTCGGTCTTAGTTGGAAAGGCTTCAACCCATCTGGTAGAATTAGGGGACACCAAAGGCTGACTGGAGGCCCCCCTCAGAAAATGTGAGGCAGCCGGAGGCCACTGGGTCCAACTGCTTGGAGAGATATGCCATCAGCCATGGGACTGGTCCCACCTCTGGGGCAAGACTTCCCAGGGCCAATCCCTGTTTTTCTGGAGGAAACAGAGTAAAGAGCTTGTTTAGATCTGGAATCACTAGTCAGCGCCATTAAAAACATTTTTTTGTGTGTGGTACAAGTCACATAATACAGAACATACTATTCTAACCATATTCAATCTCTGCACAGCTCAGTGGCACTAAGTACATTCACGTTCTCTCTCTCCATTATCCAACTCCCAAATTCATCTCTCTACATGAAAACTCGGTCTCCATAAACACCAACTCCCCATTCCCCTTCCCCACCCCACCCCCCACCCCCTGGCATCTACCAATGGACTGACTTTATGAATCTGACTATTCTAGGTACCTCATGTAAATGGAATCAAACAGCATTTGTCTGCACCTAAAGTATATTGGACTGCAAGGAGATCCAGCCAGTCCATCCTGAAGGAGATCAGCCCTGGGATTTCTTTGGAAGGAATGATGCTAAAGCTGAAGCTCCAATACTTTGGCCACCTCATGGGAAGAGTTGACTCATTGGAAAAGACTCTGATGCTGGGAGGGATTGGGGGCAGGAGGAAAAGGGGACAACAGAGGATAAGATGGCTGGATGGCATTACCGACTCAATGGACGTGAGTCTGAGTATCTCTGGGAGTTGGTGATGGACAGGGAGGCCTGGCGTGCTGCGGTTCATGGGGTTGCAAAGAGTTGGACATGACTGAGCAACTGAACTGAACTGAAAGTATATTGGTACATATTAAAAAGCAGTGACATTACTTTACCAACAAAGGTCCGTCTAGTCAAAGCTATGGTTTTTCAGTAGTCATGTATGGATGTTGGACTATAAAGAAAGCTGAGTGCTGAAGAACTGATGCTTTTGAGCTGTGGTGCTGGAGAAGACTCTTGAGAGTCCTTTGAATTGCAAGGAGATCCAACTAGTCAATCCTAAAGGAAATCAGTCCTGAATATTCACTGGAAGGACTGATGCTGAAGCTGAAGCTCCAATACTTTGGCCATCTGATGGGAAGAACTGACTCATCTGAAAAGACCCTGATGCTGGGAAAGATTGAAAGCGGGAGGAGAAGGGGATGACAGAGGATAAAATGATTGGATGGCATCACTAACTCAATGGAGGTGAGTTTGAGTAAGCTCTGGGAGTTGGTGATGGACAGGGAAGCCTGGCGTGCTGCAGTCCACAGGGTCACAGTGTTGGACACGACTGAGTGACTGAACTGAGAGTATACTGGAAGGCATTTTTAAGGTTAACTAATCTGATCAAATGCGCCTGTAAACTGACCATCCAGTCTACAGGTTCTGTGTCTAGTCCCTTCAAGTCCTCATATAATGGATTAAGTGCAGTTGCTCATTCGTGTGCAACTCTGTGATTCCATGGACTGTAGCCTACCAGGCTCCTCTGTCCATGGAATTTTCCAGGCAAGTGTACTGGAGTGGGTTGCCATTTCCTTCTCCAGGGGATCTTCCTGACTCAGGGATTGAACCCAGGTCTCCCGCATTGCAGGCAGATGCTTTACAGTCTGAGCCACCACGGAATCCCTTAAAGAAAGTGAAAGTCGCTCAGTTATGTCTGACTCTTTGCAAACCCATGGACTATCCTGTCCATGGAATTCTCCAGGCCAGAATCCTGGAGCGGGTAGTTCTTCCCTTCTCCAAGGGATCTTCCCAACACAGGGATCAAACCCAGGTCTCCCACACTGCAGGCAGATTCTTCACCAGCTGAGCCCCCAGGGAAGGCCAAGAATACTGGAGTGGGTAGCCTATCCTTTCTCCAGCAGATCTTCCTGACCCAAGAATCAAACTGGGGTCTCCAGCATTGCCTGGTGTGAGACAAAACCCAGGGACCCAAATCCTTCAAAATCCAGCCACTTCTAAGAAGATTCTGTCTCTTTGAATGTGGTGGTTGTAGGTGGAGGACTGCTGTTAAAGGTGCACTCTCCTGTGCTTAGAACATGTCCCAGGAAGGTGACTCTCTGGGAGGAAATTTGGGCCTTCTATGGGGATATCCTCTGAAGCCAGGAAACTGAGGATCTGTGCAGTGGTTTGGTCTGAGGCTTCCTTCAAGGGACTGCAAATAACGAGGCCATCTATGTATTGTAATAATGCCCCCATCTCTAATTTAAATGCCTGCAGTTACTTCACTAAGGCTCTGCCAAGTAGGTGTCAGCTGTCCTGGAAACCCTGGGGAAGGACAGTTCAGGTATACTGTCGGGTCACACTGGTGTCTGGATTGGTCCATTCAAAGGGAGAGAGGTACTGGGAATCAGACTGAACAGGTATAGAGAAGGAGGCATCTTTAAGGTCAAGGACTATAAGCCAAGCCGTGTCCTCCGGGATCTGAGAAAAGATGGAGTATAGACTGGGATGATTAGATGGAGAGGAATCACAACTTCACTGATGAGTTGAACACCTTACACCATTCTATATGCCCCACTTCGTTTGAGGACAGGCAGGGCTGGAGTATTACAAGGAGACTGGCATAATACCAAATGCCCACATTTGATGAATTTTGAGATCAGGGTTTGAGGCCCTGTTGAGCCTCTGGTTTTATGGGGAATGACACCTAGAAGGCAAGAAGATACTAGCTTCCTTAACGGTGATGTTTAACGAAGTGGCAAATTTTGCCCATCCTGGGATTCTTTCATCTGAGATCTGTGGATATGTATGTTTTCCAATTTCTGGGGAAAATATGGGCTGGACTGTCTGAGTCTTGTATGACACATGGTTCAGCCAAAAATAGGCCTTGATTTTCATTTTCAGGCAGAGCTAAAGTTGCCCCCAAGGGTGAGAGAAAGTCTCTTCCCAGTAATGGGCTAGGGTACTCAGGCATGAGGAGAGACTTGTGAGCTATGACGGCCTCTCCCCAGGGACAAGTCGGGGGGGGGGTGTCAAATGTTTTCGTTTTGGCCTTCCTTCTACCCCAACAACAGAGCAGGTTTCAGGGACAAGACGTAAAGCATGAGAAGCGAGGACGGAGTAAGTGGCTTCTATGTCCACTGGAAACTGGACAAGAGTACCTGCCCCGTCAGTGGTCCCCCACATCCCTCCCATGTGACGGTGGCTGTATTCTGAGGGGCCCTGGGAAGTCCTGGATCTCATCAGTCAACCACGGCCGTGACTGATGTGGGGGAGTTCCTCGCTTCCTTCAGAGCTGAGGGCTTCCTCTTGTCCCATGCCCATCTTCCTACAGAGTGAGCCTCGGGTAGAGGTGAGGACCTATTTCCTGGGCGTTCCCTGCTCCAGTGTTTAGGGTTCCCACCACTAAAACAGGTTCCTTTACCTGGCGGGGGTCTTCTGGGAGCACCCCTGTGGTGATCAGGAGGAGGGTTAAGTCTCGCCATGATGGCTGCTGGAAGTCTGGCCTGCCAATGGGCCCTTCTTAAGTCATGCTGCTGCTTCCTTTCTTCCTCAGCCTGGACTCTATTGTTAAAGACACTGGAGGCTGCATCAACAAAAAGGCTGAGAGGGGTTTGGGACCCCAAGGTGAGCTTTTGAAGTTTCCAACAGATGTCGGGGACCAACTGGTAAATGAAGTAAGTTGCAAGCACAACACATCCCTCGAAAGTGTCTGGTCCACGTTCATATACTTTCTGAGGCATCTACCAACTGGGCGGAAAACAGGATTCATTCTGACCTTGGGTGACCTCTTCAACCCTATCACAGCTGACAGGTTTAACTGTGCACCATCTCGTCCCTTCAGTGAAGCCAAGGGTTGTGCGTGCTCTTCTAGGGACACCGGGTTGGCCTGGTTCATAGTCCCACTCGGGATCAATCACACGGGGCAGTAAGTGGGTTAGATGATACATAATTCATCATCAAATGCTTGAGGCTGTGCCCAGATAGGGGTCTTTTCCTCAGGGGCGCAGCAGTGGGAAATTACAGCATTCAGGGTCCTTTCAAGTAAGGTGCAAGGAAAGAGTTAGCCCCCAGAATCCTTCAGTGAACTAGCCAGGGACCCCTGAGAAGCAGCCTAAATGAGGGCGGCGCTGGCTGAGGCCAGACAAAGGAAAGGGGTATGGACTCTGGTATTTCCCTGAGGTCTGCCTACTGCTTCTCAGGGGGTGGGGGGTGAGGGGGCAAGGGGACTCTGCTGCACTTCTTACATGGGAGAATAAAAAGGATTACACGGTGCTGGAAGGGTGAAGATGGTGAAAGAGTATCAGGACTTAGGTGCTTCTGTCCAAGATTTCTTTTCTTCCAGAGATGCTACCAGAGAGGGTTTTTGTATAATCTGAACCAGTCCCAACTGACAAGCTTCCCCAACACAGGACATGCATAGCTCTGGATTCTCTCCTAGGGTCATAAAGGACTGAACATAAGGAAACTCTATCTAATTTCCCTGCCTTTCGCAAAACCTAATCATAGGATGGTATTATAGTTGAGGCTTCCATTTTCCAGCCAGGCTTTCTTGTCCTCAAGTTTACACTGGGGCCCGGCTGTATAAAAACTTGTCCCCGTGACTGAGAATGCACCCAGGGGTGAATCCTTGGGGATGGAGACGAGGCTTCCCGTGAACCTTCAGGGAGAGGGCTCCTGTAAAAGAGAGGAGCACTGCCATTCGGGGGCTCTTATAGGGGCCCTCCGTCAGGACTGGCTACAACTGCCTAGTCCTGCCAACCCTGGCCAGTGTGGAGGCAGCGGCAAAGTGGCAACCCTGCCGGTCTCAGAGTCCCGTGACCCGTGTCCTACCGCGTCTTCACACCTCATAACTGCTCTCATAATGGTGGGCCTCTCTCTCCAAGCTTCATGGGGACTCTTCTTGGACAAACCACTTAAGGCGTTTTTCTCAACTCCTCTGAAGTGCGCCAGGCATGCGCTTCCTCCAGACACTGGTGCCCTTGTGGCTGAAACATAAGCCACTTCCCTCCTCAGAACAACCCCAACTCCTCTTCGTCTCCCTGGGATCGGCTGTGACCCTTCCTTGTATGGGCTTCCCAGGTGGCTCAGCTGGTACAGAATTCGCCCGCAAAGCGGGAGACCTGAGTTCGATCCCTGGGTTGGGAAGATCCCCTGGAGAAGGAAAAGGCTACCCACTCCGGTATTCTGGCCTGGAGAATTCCCTGGGGTATAAAGTCCATGGGGTTGCACAGATTCAAACACAGCTGACAACTTTCACTTTCCTTGTATAGACATTGCCTTGTTTGTGGCACACTCGGCCAACCAAGTAATCAGAGGAACCCAGGTGTAACCATCCATACCGGCCACATACTAGAAGGCACTGGGGCCGCTGCTGGTTTGGTGTGTCCCCATTGGCAGGGGGTGAGGGCGGCTTTGCCTCCCTTGAGGCAATGCTCTGTAACCTGTCAGATACTCTATCTACTCTGACCAGGATTACAGGGGATCCCTTTATTTCCTAGCAGATGTAGTGATGGAGAACAGACAGCCCTGGACTATCTCCCAGCTGAACAGGGGGCGTCTGTGCAGCAGTCAATACACTGTGCTGCGCCGACATCACCACCACTGGCCAGGTGGAAGAAGGTGCCCAAAGCACATACGAACAGGCCCAAAGCTACACACTTTCAGGAAGGGTGACCCCAGTGCCACCCCCTTCTGGCCTGCAGTCAGAGGGGTGTTATCAAACATAACCTGCTTCCTGCCCTTGCTTGGACCTCTGATTGCAATCATACTTTTACTGACTTTTGGCCCCGTCCCTTTTAACCTGCTTGTTAAGTTCGTTTCTTCAGGTTACAACAGTGTCACCTACAGATGATGATACACCTGGAATTTCAACCCATGGCAACCTACTCCAGTATTCTTGCCTAGAAAATCCCATGGATGGAGGAACCTGGTTGGCTACAGTCCATGGGGTTGCAAAGAGTCGGACACAACTGAGCGACTTCACTTTCTTTTCTTTTCATGACAAAGGGGACCACCGACATCTGCAGGATAGGGTCACAGCCTCCATCTCCTCCCCACTCTCTACCTCTGCCACTGTCAAGGACCCCAAGACCTCATCTCTGACAGAGGGCAAGGTGATCTGGGCCCCGCAGGCAGGCACAACGCCCCTGCTCAGCTTGAGGCAGCTCCAGAAGACAGATCATGGACCCTCTGACCCTTAAAAGATTTGAAGGGTGCAGACTCCTTTAGGGGAACGTCAGAGGAGGCCATTAGCCAGATGTGAGCAAAGGAGGAGGCATGGGTCGGGTGACCACATACATCTTATAATGGCAGGGGTCCAAGGGGGCAAACAGAAAAGTGGGAACCTCTGGGCTGACAGGAGATCATAAGTCTTGTGATGACAAGGGACCTAGCAGCAACAAAGAAATATGGGAACCTCTGGTCCGAATGTAACCTTTTGCTCCCTATGCCCACGTT
Organism: Redunca redunca; assembly: GCA_006410935.1. Lineage (NCBI taxonomy): Eukaryota > Metazoa > Chordata > Mammalia > Artiodactyla > Bovidae > Redunca > Redunca redunca. The sequence goes on from SJYQ01129236.1 coordinate 493,755, forward strand.
ACAACAGAATTAGCATTGCACAGAGCAGTGCCCACCATGCACCGGTGCCATGACAGATCTGAGCAAGACCACAGAAGGACAGAAACTCCTCCTCATCTCTGCAAGGTGGTGCTGGGACAAAAACCAGGAAATCACCCCCTCCCCCCCTCCCCCTGGGTGAATATTCCACCCAGTCCTTCACACCCCATATAACCAGCTGGCTCCTCTGAGCCTGCCCAGGCTCCCTCCCTCCTGACAGTGTACTGCCACTCAATACACCCTTTGCTTACTTCGCCTCCGAATCTCATCTGTGAACTCTTTGTGCAACAAAAAAAGAACCTACCCTCCAGCAACCGCATCGAAGGCTAAATCCTTCAAGGGCAGTTTTAGACCTCTCTGTTACTAAGGAAGACAGATATTTGAGAGAAAGAAATATGCCTCGCTTTTGGGAGGAGAAAAATAAGAAAGAAACAAATATGCCTGTTACCTTAGAGCAAGACAGCTATATTTATGTCCCCTGGTGCTGCTGTGGGTCTGTCCCAGACCTAAAGATAAAAGATCTTACACCAACTGCTTCCTCCAGTGAGGAAAAGATGAACCTCCTTGGACAATTTGCTAAAAAAGGTCCCCAACTAACAATGATGCACTTTAAATTTTATGCCCTTTCCTAAAAGTCAAAGTATTGAATGTTTTTAGAACCATCATCACCTTCAAACAGTATACAAATGAAAAAAAAAAAAATCCTGAGAATGTTGGCCACCTAGAAGGCAGGGAAGAAGGAAAGCTCTTTAGCATTCGTGCTGCAATCATTCACAAGGCACTCATTATTTTGCCTGCTGGAGAATGGCGGCCTCACGGACCAGCTGGTGCATGTGTTTATTTCCCTGTGTCTGAGCAGCACTTCCTAGTCTGCAATCAGGCCTGGACTTAGGGATGCTACTCTTTGCTCTCGGGTGTGGTCTGTGAATGGCTTCTCTACTCCCTGTATCTCAGAGTCCACAGTGCAGAGGAGCTGTGGGTGGCAATTTGAGAACATCTGGCAGAGGAAAGGTTTTTCACTGATTCACAAAGATTTCACACAAACTGCATTGATCATTTCAAGTACAGACAGTAAAGTGAGGTCATCCTTGCTCAAAGAATTCTTTGTTGCAAAAATCATGCTCTATGTACCTCTGTGCCTATGACAATTATATTTGGCAAGGTGAGTTTTATTTATAGAGTTTTCCTAATGATTAATAAAGTTAATTATAGGATCTAGCTTACGCAAGAAGACTTAATTTTAATTATGATTCTCTAATATGTCAATGCAGATATTGAGCTAGAACCAACTCTTCCTTGATTTTCATAGCACCTTATTTATGATTCACCTAAAATCCATGAAAATTAAAATACTGATGGAGAGCAGTATAATCTTGATTCCACATAAGGTGAATTAAGATGCTTTAACATATACTAAACTAAATGTATGTGGCAAAAGTATACTATTTTTCCAGGTGCTCCAAAGAAATTTTAGTCACAGTTTCTTACCTTTGATGGAGGGTTTCGCACTGAAGCTGGAGGTTCTGGAAGCCTGAGGAGGGAAAAATAAAAATCAGAGTTGTGATTTTTCATAGACAAGCAAACAGAATGACCGGGCCAACTTAAGACTTAGTAAGTCCTGATTTCATCTAATAGTTTCACCTCCATATATCTTACTGTTCAATCACCTTATTATAAAGAGTGAAATTTTTCTAAGTGAAAAAATGTGCATTTAGCTACTTAATTCTCTGTACTGGAATTCTGAGTTAAAAAACAAAATTAGAAGTCACTGGTTACAATGGAATTGCTTTCCTTTAGTCTCTATAAATATGTATTTTGGTTATGTATTTTTTCAGCATAAATGATGAAACTAGCATATATTTAAAAGTGGAAATTATTCTGTTGACAAAAAGTCACAGGAACTTTACTTTTCTATTACAGAAAAGTTTAACTGACACATCCTTCTCTCAAATCTTTAACTGAAACTTTAAAATTTCAGCAGAAAAGAATCTAAAAAAAATAATGGAATACAAAGATATAAAGTCTCTAACAAGATAAGCAGGTACAAAGAGACTCAGGAAAATAATAAACAGAAGGGTATCTTTATCAATTCAGGGCAAGCTTTCAACGTACTATATTATACTACAGAAACCAGTTTCTACTAATTGTTCTTTAAGTAGGACCAAAAATACAATTTGCTAAAAATGCAACTATAGCTATTAAAAAGCCATTTTATTCCCATGTATCAGAGAAGAAAATTATTCTAAGAATCAGGAAAAGCTATTAGATCATCACATATATGAAATTTTAACAGTAGTTGCTAAAATATAGAAAATAAACACATCTTTTTCAGCCTAAAGTAGAGTTTCATGTGCTGGGCATAATAAAAATACCTAGGGAACAGCTAATGATTATAATAATAAAATAATAAAAATGGTACACAACCTTTAAATGTAACTTTCAAAAACATTTTACTCTGCCATCTATCCTTTCCATCCCATGAACCAAATTAGTTAAGTCTGGCTGATAAAATTTTAACACAATTTATCCTCTAACATTATAACAACTCCTAATTCTAATTGTAACACTCAGGGGTTCTTGAAACCAGTATCCATTAAATTAATTTGTTCCAATCAAAAAACTGTCCATTAAAAATCACCTCCAAACCATAGCATCTGCGACGCAACTCAAGAATAACCTCTTATCAGAAAAAGTGATAAGACAAGCCATACTTGCTTGTGCGCTCAGACGTGTCTGATTCTTTGTGATCCCATGGACTGTAGCCCGCCAGGCTCCTCTGTCCATGGGATTCTCCAGGCAAGAACACTGGACTGGGCTGCTATTTTCTCCTCCAGGGGATCTTCCCAGGCATCGAACCCACGTCTCCTGTGGCTCCTGCATTGGCAGGCAGACTCTTTACCATTTGAGTCATCTGGGAAACCTTATATAAGCCATAATGAAACCCTATTTCTAGGAAACCAAGCACAATTATGCTTAATTACGACTAAAGATGGATCATACTTACTTTAAATATTTAGATAAGTCATCACTTAATTGTTTAGGGATGTAATCAGATATCAGACCATGGGCATAACGAACATAATCCTCTGAAAGAAACAGAATGGAGAAAAAAATTTAGTATAATTATGGTTGCTTCATCCATACATGACCACTGGAAAAACCACAGCCTTGACTAGACAGACCTTTGCTGGCAAAGTAATGTCTCTACTTTTCAATATGCTATCTATGTTGGTCATAACTTTCCTTCCAAGGAGTAAGCGTCTTTTTTAATATCATGGCTGCACTCACCATCTGCAGTGATTTTGGAGCCCAGAAAAATAAAGTCTGACACTGTTTCCACTGTTGGCTATGGTTTTTCCAGTGGTCATGTATGGATGTGAAAGCTGGACTGTGAAGAAGGCTGAGTGCCGAAGAATTGATGCTTTTGAACTGTGGTGTTGGAGAGGACTCTTGAGGGTCCCTTGGACTGTAAGAAGATCCAACAAGTCCATTCTAAAGGAGATCAACCCTGGGATTTCTTTGGAAGGAATGATGTTAAAGCTGAAACCCCAGTACTTTGGCCACCTCATGGGAAGAGTTGACTCATTGGAAAAGACCCTGATGGTGGGAGGGATTGGGGGCAGGAGGAGAAGGGGACGACAGAGGATGAGATGGCTGGATGGCATCACTGACTCGATGGACGTGAGTCTGAGTGAACTCTGGGAGTTGGTGATGGACAGGTAGGTCTGGCGTGCTACGATTCATGGGGTCGCAAAGTCGGACACGACTGAGCGACTGAACTGAACTGATGGTTGCTTCACAGTCAAACTGACTGGAGTTCAAATTCAGGCACTATCCAGCTTTGGAGAGTCACTTAAGCTTTTATTGTGTGTGTGTGTGTGTGTGTGAAATGGGGATGCTCATATCTATCTGTCAGAGTGGTGAGGGGATATGATGTATGAGATATCATATAGGATGACATTGAAGATATGATGAGATAATAAAGTATAATACAATAGATGCCCACTAAATAACAGATAAAAATTCAGGGTTCTTCTCTTAGTTGAGGCCCTTGAGTACAAATAAAGTTCAAACATCAGATGTAACAATATGAAATAGTCATCTTTTCTAGGTTGGTTTCAACATAAAATAAATCTAATTACTGAACAGTAATGAGTATGCTCATTTAAGAGAAATAATATAAAATATATCTCTATTAAGCACTTGCTGAATATTATATATAACCCCAAACTAATGGGATGAAGTTGCTCAGTCATGTCCATCTCTTTGTAACTATATGGACTGTAGCCTACCAGGTTCCTCCGTCTGTGGGATTTTCCAGGCAAGAGTACTGGAGTGGGTTGCCATTGCCTTCTCCAGGGGATCTTCCCAACCCAGGGATTGAACCCAGGTTTCCCACATTGCAGGAAGACGCTTTACCATCTGAGCCACCAGGGAATCCCAAACTAATAAAATGCCTTAAAAATGTAAAAAATAAAACTCAGCAGAGTGTATAATCATGACGTCTACAGCATCTGGATTTTCAGTACTAAAATGAAGCTCTGGTATCAATTAAATACAGTTACAAAAGAGAAAATCTGTTTTAAAGCCCTCTTCCTCAATTCAGTATTTTTCTTTCTTTTTTTTTTGTAGGGGATAATCAAACTCAATAGATGGGATAATCACAAGGGGATATAAACTACCAAAAGCACTATCCCAGGCTTGCTGCCGGGATATTCATTTCCATCCTTTTTCCCTTTTCTACATTTGACATCAGGATAACAATCTGCCTCAGTATTATCAACAGTTAGAAAGGGAATGCTGCCCGGATGACCTGATCTCAAAGCCTTTAGTAAGAGACTTTCACTGCCAACACTGAGAACTGAAAGTTATCACTGGACCCTTCTTTTTTTAAAAAATTAATTAATTTTTTTTACTGAAGGATAATTGCTTTACAGACTTTTGCTGTTTTCTGTCAAACCTCAACATGAACCAGCCATAGGTATACATACATCCCCTTCTTGCTGAACCTCCCTCCCGTCTCCCTCCCCACCCCACCCCTCTAGATTGATACAGAGGCCCTGTTTGAGTTTCCTGAGTCATACAGCAAATAAGAAAGCCAACATATCTGTTTGCTTCCTCTGGCACATATCAAGCTCAAGGTCTAAAATAGGCAAGAATGTAAAGAGTATAAAGCTTACTTTATGGCTGGAACACTAAATGACAGTATAGCGAAGCCCAGACTTAGATTTAGATACTGGTTTGATAAAATCACCAGACTCAGAGTAGACGACCTGGTCTGCTAGCTAGGATAGGTCACCCTGAGTAAGTGACCTACTTCTCTGAGACCACAGTTTTTCATTTTTAAGATGAGAATATCTGTCTAAATAACCACTAACATCTCTTCTCCTGCTTTACTGAAAATCCATGGTTTTATCCATCCATCCATCATCCATGATCTATCCATCTATCCGGCCGGCCAGCCATTTGACCCAGTCTCCCTCTCCTTCGGTTAGAGCCTATCAGAGACACTGACAGCTAGTTAACTCAGACGGCAAGGGCAGTCCACCACTCCCAGGATGGCGGGAGCCAGCCATCGTGTGTGTGCAAGGTGCTGTGAGGTGGATTTCTGCATCAGAGACTGCCTGCATCATAGCCAATCACCAACAGGCTGCTTGGTATTTGTTTTTTAAATGACAAAACTCAGATGTTTTGGAATCGTATATTTAGAATAGGGGAATGCTGAATTAGTGTTTTCAGTCAGGATAATTACTGTCCTATCATTTCAGAAAGTAAACTGTATCAGAGAGCAGTTGTTATTCAACTATACATATAAAGGTAAGAGGACACTACAATGAGAAAGGCAAAAGAATGTATCTTAAAGAATTAATTGTCCAGTGAATAAATTTTCATCTATAATCAAAATATTGAGAGCTACAGTAGGACTTACGCTTCTGGAGAGTAAGATGCAAATAGATACAGCTCTGGAAATCCTCGCCCCCCCAAGAACAGTACAACAAAAAGGTTATGAGTGTGGGCTTAAGTGCTAGGCGAGCTCCATCAGTAGTTCAGCTCTGCCATTTACTAGCTGTGTGACTCTGCACACGGCCTCGAAACTCGCTGTAAAGTGAAACTTGGAGGGGGGCTCAGATGAGCAAGTACGTGCACACTGGCAACTTAGTAAATGGCGTGGCACACAGCACACCCTCAATAAACGATAACAAGGGTTGTTATTACTATTAGTGCAAGATATAGATTTTGTGAATGAATGACTTAAGTATCAATTAGTGATAGAAGTGATCTACAGCAGAAGTACTACTTGGTTTTGAAATAAAATGCACACCTGCCATGAGATCTAAGAGAACACATTGGCAAGAATGTGAGTTTCTGAGACATTAAGGTTTTTAAATCCTAAGATGGGCATTTACACATTGGCAACTTATTTCAGACAAAACAAACAAAACAAAACAAAAAATGATTCACTTACCGTCCTTGTCACTGGAAACCTGGTCACCAGAGAAAAATGCAGTAGACTGTACCCGGGCACTGACATTTACCTTATTGGTTTTTAATGCTGCCATAGTCTGATTAACCTATGAAATAACCAAAGGGGGAATATCAGGATATTTTCAACTAACTTTAGATACCCTGACTTTCCAGACTTTCTAAACCCATGATTTCAATCCATTTAAGGTCCAGGAAGAAGTAGTACAGATCTGGATATATCTTCAGAAGATAGGGGATGGCTTCATATTTGGAGATAGGTAAGGGGTAGAGACTACACTGCAGGCTGAGCTCGGTACGTGGACTTCCTAAGGCCCACACTGTGCGAGAGCACTGACTCTGGAGGCAGGCTGCTTGGGTTTGCTCTGTGACCACGGACTGCTTACTGAACCTCTCTGTGCCTCCACCTGTGAAAGGGAAAGAAAGATAGCGCCGATCTCACAGGACTGTTGTGAGGACTAAATGAGTTAAGGGATGTTAGGCCCTTAGGACAGAACATGGCACAAAACTTGTATTTTATGATTTTCTAAGGAGAATAAATAATATAAATTTCTCACTTTCTAGGAATTCAAGAAAGGAAACACAATAAATATAAACTTCACTTCACTATTTCATGTCATTATCATTTTCTAAGAGAAAAAACTAAATGCCCAGTTTCTGCTCAGCACTTCTCATTCTTCATCTACACAGAATTCCACAAATGCAAAGCCTACTGATGATGCAAATGAAGAGTCAAACACATACACTTTTTAAAACTTTTCCCTGCTTCACACAAAGGAGCCTGATTAATACTGCAAGGTTCCTTTCCATGTTCCCAGGCTCCCAATGTGCCCATTAACATGATGTGACAAACACGTTTTTCATATACAAGACAGAAGAGAATCTTAGGAATCACTGCTAGAACTGATATCCACAAAACTTGCAAAAACTTTGTCATCCACAGATCTGGTCTGGTGAGATTCTTTCTCACTGCGAAAGTAAGCGATATCCCTAGACCAGTGGCTTTTTTGTTTCTTCACTGTATGCACAGTAAGAAATACTCAGCAACCAAATACCCCAAAACATATATAAATATGTTACAGAGTCATACTTAACACTTGCCCTTATCTGGTGCTTTTTTTTTAAAACAATATAAGGATATATATTTGATTATATGGAACAATCTCAGTTTTTTCTCTTGCAAATTCTTTTCCACTACGGTTTATTACAGGATATTGAATATAGTTTTCTGCACTATACAGTGGGACCTCATTATTTATCCACTCTATATATACCACTTTGCATCTGGTAATCCCAAACTCTCAATCCAACTTTCCTTTTAATTAATCCTAGTCTATCCTAGCCCATTCTATTCCATTCCATGCCAAGAGAAATACTGGTTGTGATCCACTAAATTGATTGGAAAAACACTGCAAGAGATCTTATATTGAGTTTAATTCTTAGGATCACCAAGACACAGGGCTTGCCTGGAATAAGACCCGTCTTCAGCATCTAGACGCTAAACTCGAACCCCGTCTGCCTGGTCCCCTGCAGGTCGTGTGTGAGCAATGTCAACTTCTGAGATGCCTGCAGGACTGACAGAGAGTACACAAGGCCCTGCTATTTCCTGGCTTGGAAGACTCAAGTCTATACCAGCAACTAGCAAGGACTTCTTTATTCAGTGGTGAGCATCACGGGGAAATGGGAACAAGCACATCAAGCTAAGTCCAGAGCTACCCGAGTTAGGAAAAGTAGAAAGTCAAAGATTCTTCTTGCACTTGGGAGATTTTTGTATAGCTTCTCTCTTGTAGGTGGACTTTCAAGATGGTTTTTGGGGTCAGGCTTACTACCTTCTCTCTAAACATTTTTAAAAAGGAACATTAAACTCTTTCTGCCACAAGGCACTGAGAGGTACTGTACCTTTTTTTCTAGCCATTTTAATGTCTTCTCTTTGCTGTACTTGTAATATTTCTTCTTGTCTACTTCTGGATTAAATTAAAAGAAAAAAAAGACAGTGCAGTAGGTTAAGCAAAAAATAAACTCATAAGGCTATTTCATATACAAGATAAAGTTTAAAAATTTCAAGGAATCCCCTGGTGGTCCAGTGGTGAGGACTCTGTGCTTTCATTGTGAGGGCCCTGGTTCGATCCCCGGTTGGGGAAGTTAAGATTCCACAAGTTGCAAGGTGCAGCCAAAAAATAAACAACATTTTATATTCTTGAAACACTCAATTAATAACCCTGAGAGCATTCTTGAGACACTGGAAAAACAAAATTCCTAAACAGAACTGGGACACCTCAGGTTCTCACTCACATTAAATGAGTGAGAATTTAAGAAAATTATCAAATTATACAAATAGTTCTCATCACAAGGAGAAATTTTTTTCTCTTCATTGTATCTATATGAGATGGTGGATGTTAACTAAATCTACTGTGATAGTCATTTCAAAATATATGTAAATCAAACTATCATTCTGTACAATATAAACCTACACAGTGATGTATGTCAATTATTTCTCAGTAAAACTGAAAACAGCTGTACCGATAAATCTGGAGGAAAGGTAATTTTTTAACTGAATATAATTGACATACAATATTGTATTGGTTTCAGGTACAGTGATTTGATATTTACACATACTCTGAAATGGTCACCACAGTAAATCTAGTTATTGTCTGAAAAGGTCATTTTTAAAACTCAGCACATAAATACACTAAGCCATCTTCATTTTTCTGAATAATTTCAAGATCACCTTAATGTTTTCAATGAAAGACTTCTTTTCTAAAATAAAAATGGAAATCCCAAGAAAAAAAATTGAAGCTAAATGCAGGTGCCTAAGAAGTTCATTGCATACATTCAGGAAAAGAATTGTGTTAACTACTTAGAACTGTTCTGGTGGGACTGGAAGAAAAGATTTATCTTTTAATGTATTACCAATATAGCCATAGCTATTTCAGGGGAATTTAGATTTACGATAGGCTCAATTTGGCCCTTTATGGGGATAAAAGTTTCATCTCCTATAAATTATACTTCCTCTTCTCACAATCCAGCTAGCTTTATGTAATCTAACAGCTTAATGTCACGTATAGCATATATATGGTATATGACATTAAGCCGTTATTTCCTCGGTAACACCTCGTTCACGGGGTTTCTTGCTTTCTGTGCCATCAGCAGGGGCAGCTCTTCCCTCCCGCCTCCACGCAGGAGTTAGCTTCAGGACCACTGGGACTCCTAAGGCCAGATGCAAGCTCGCCTTTCTCTTTCCTCTGTAATCATGGTGGGAAATGGAAACTGCTTACTCAGGGGTGGTTTTCTGCAGACGGTTAAACTGCTGGAGTTTCAGCGAGACAGTGTGTACGGGGAGGGGCTGGCCTGAGCCAGCTCTCGCTGTGTCCTCCCCATCTCAGCCTGTGGTCGTCAACACTGCGGGCACTAACCAGGAGGCGGACAGAGTTGGGGCTGGCCCTCTGCACCCATGTCCGTAGGACGTGCCACTGGAATAATGAAAAGGAGGGGCTGCAAATGGCCTGCTGGGGAACCAAGGCAGGGGAAGCTAGACTCAGCCTCCCTGGAGCTGATGAAGTATTTCTTTGTACAAAAGGAGGGCCGCTTCTAAGAGCACAAAGCCACCAGTCAGAACACGTGTGCTGCTGACTCTCAGACCTTCCGATCATTGCCTGAGACAATCTCCCTAGAGGCTCCCATCCAAGAATCCCAGACTCTGCTGCTCGCCTGTCTCTTGCCTCTGCCTCCAAATTTCGTGAAAGGATGATCTACAACCTGCCACAGCTTTCCTTCCTCTTGCTCCCTGTCTTGCAAGCCCCTTGCAAGCCCCTTCCTTCTGGAAATGCTGATTCAGAAGAGGAGACCAGGCTCTGAGCTGTACTGCTGGGGCTCCTACACCCCCAGTGCGTGATGTCACCTTGAGAAGTCACCTATCAAATGAGGGGATGGCACAACATCTGGCACATGGCAAGTCCTTCATATTAGTTAAGAAAAAATGAAATAGCTCATTAGTGATAATAACATCACATCTTCAGGCCTGTGCTAAGTTCTTCACATGTTTTCTCACTGAATGCTCAGAATGAATTTCAGGTGGAAACTACTATTTGTCTCCACCTTAAAAAACTAGTTTTGAGTGAAGTTAAAATAAATTGTCCAAAGTCACTGAGCTGGTAAACAGGAGCACTGGATTCCTTCTCAACCTGGATGGTGTTTGAGAAGCCATGGATTTGGTGTTCATTGCGACCTTATGGACTGCAGACTGCCAGGATCCTCTGTCCATGGGATTCTCCAGGCAAGAATACTGGAGTGGGTTGCCATGCCCTCCTCCAGGGGATCTTCCCAACCCGGGGATCAAACCCATGTCTCTTACATCTCCTGCATAGGCAGGTAGGTTCTTTGCCACTAGAGTCACCTGGGAAGCCCGGATATCATTTTATTAGTGTGTTAAGAGGTCATAAGGGTCGGACACGATTGAGAGACTTCACTTTCACTTTTCACTTTCATGCACTGGAGAAGGAAATGGCAACCCACTCCTGTTCTTGCCTGGAGAATCCCAGGGATGGGGGAGCCTGGTGGGCTGCCATCTATGGGGTCGCACAGAGTCAGACACGACTGAAGCGACTTAGCAGCAGCAGCAGCAGCAAGAGGTCTTTATACATTTGGGATACACACACACACATATACACACACACATACACTATCAGATATTTGTCATGTAAATATTTTCTTTCAACTGTAGTTTTTTTTTCTTAATGGTATCTTTTCAGAAAAGAGAAGACATTAATTTTAATGAAATGTAATCTATAATTTTTTTAATGGTTAGTGGCTTTTGTGTTCTATGAAATCTTTGCCTATCCTCAAGGTCACAAAGGTTTTCTTCTATGGCTTTTTCTAGAAATTCAGTAGTTTTCATTTTTTGCATTTAAGTTATTAATCCATTTCAAGTTAATTTTTGTGTATGATTCTGAGGTAAGAGTCAATGTTGTTTTTCACATGGATACCCAATTTTCCCAGGTCATATGTTGAAAAGATTATCTTTTCTCCCACTGAATTGTCTTGACACCACTGACAAAAACAACTGGCTACATAAGTGTCGGTCCACTTCTATCCTGTTTGGTTCCATCTAACTCTCTTTATCCTTGTACCAATGCCATACTTTCTTGTCTGTTGTAGTTTTATGGTAAGTCTTGAAATCAGGTTGTGTAAGTTTTCCAACTTGTTCTTCTTTTTCAAAATTGTTTTGACTACTACAGAGTCTCTGCACAGTTTTATAAATTCTAGAATCAGCTTATCAATTTTTACCAAAAAAAAAAGCCTGAGAGGCATTGCATTAAATCTATAGATAACTTTGGAGAAGATGGGTATCTTGACAATACTGAGTCTTCCAACTCATGAACATGGTATATCTCTCTATTTATCTAATTCTTTAATTTCTCTTGGCAATGTTTTACATTGTTCAGTGTACTGGTCTTGCATATATTATGCTACCTTTACCACTACAACCTCATGATTTTTTAATATTACAAATGGCATGCTTTTATTCCACTGTCCAATTGTTCACTGCTAATATACAGAAACAGAATTGATTTCTGTATATTGACCTTATATCCTGGGAACTTGTTTATTGGTTCCAGTGATTTTTTTTTTTTGGGCAAATTCTTTTGAGCTTTTTATATACATGAGCCATATTGTTGACATAAAAAGACAATTCACTATTTACTTTCTAAGCTGTATACCTTTAATTTTGTTCTTATCTTATCAAAACTGCTAGGACGTCCACTACATTGGTGAGTAGATGTGGAGAGGACTGACATCCTTATCTTGTACCAACCTTAGGGAAGAAGTGCGTTCAGTCTTTCACAGTGAAGTATGATATTAGCTTCGGTTTATCACGGATATCCTTTAAAAGAATGAGGAGGTTCCTTTTTATCTCTAATGTGCTGAGAATTTATATAATGACTGAATTTTGTTAAGGGTTTTTCCTACATCTATTGAGATGATCATACAGTTTTCCTTTTGTTATGCATAAATATGGTGAATCATACTGATTTTCTAATGTTCAACCAACTCTGCATTCCTATGATAAACCTCACTTGGTTATAACATACTGTCCTTTTTACACAGTTAATTTGCTATATTTTTAAAGTATTTTTCAGTCTATGACCGTAAAGAACACTATAGTTTTCTTTTAGCCACTCTGATTCCAGAGTGATTAGTTGGAAAATACGCCTTTCTCATTTAATTTCTAAAATAATCTAAGTATCATTATTTCTTTTGAGTATTATTTTTTCCTTCAAGTATCATAGAATTCACTTAATGAAGCCAGGTGGGCCTAGAGTTTTTTTTTCCCTAAGTTTTTAAACTGCAAATTTATTTTGAATTAAACATTCCCTGGACAAGATGATCACTAAGAAATATCCAACTTGAATACCCCAGAATGCTATACAAGGACAAAGTGCATAAACTACCACTTAATTTTAAAATTTACCTATTTTGATAAGCAAAGTGGTTTAAAATATTCACGAAGGCCACAGATTACCCACGATTATGAAAGTTACCACAACATGTTCTGTCAGTTCAGTTCAGTCATTCAGTCGTGTCTGACTCTTTGGGACCCCATGGACTGAAGCACGCCAGGCCTCCCTGTCCATCACCAACTCCCGGAGTTTACTCAAACTCATGTCCATCGAATTAGTGATGCCATCCAACCATCTCATCCTCTGTTGTCCCCTTCTCCTCCTGCCTTCAATCTTTCCCAGAATCAAGGTCTTTTTCAATGAGTCAGTTCTTTGCATCAGGTGACCAAAGTATTGGAGCTTCAGCTTCAGCATCAGTCCAATGAGTATTCAGGACTGATTTCCTTTAGGATGGACTGGTGTATCTCCTTGCAGTCCAAGGGACTCTCAAGAGTCTCCTCCAACACCACAGTTCAAAAGCATCAGTTCTTTGGCACCCAGCTTTCTTTATAGTCCAACACTCATATCCATACATGACTTCTGGAAAAACCATAGCTTTGACTAGACAGACACTTGTTGGCAAAGTAATGTCTCTGCTTTTTAATATGCTCTCTAGGTTGATCATAGCCTTCCTTCCAAGGAGCAAGGGTGTTTTAATTTCATGGCTGCAGTCACCATCTGCAGTGATTTTGGAGCCCCCCAAAATAAAGTCTGTCACTGTTTCCATTGTTTTCCCATCTATTTGCCATGAAGTGATTGGACTGGATGCCATGATCTTAGTTTTCTAAGAAACTTTCACTCTCCTCTTTCACTTTCATCAAGAGGCTCTTTAGTTCTTTGCTTTCTGCCACAAAGGTGGTGTCATCAGCATATCTGAGGTTATGGATATTTCTCCTGGCAATCTGGATTCCATCTTCTACTTTATCCAGCCCAGCATTTCGCATGATGTACTCTGTATATAAGTTAAATAAGCAGGGTGACAGTATACAGCCTTGATGTACTCCTTTCCCGATTTCGAACCAGTCTGTTGTTCCATGTCCAGTTCTAACTGTTGCTTCCTGACCTGCATACAGAGTTCTTAAGAGGCAGGTCAGGTGGTCTGGTATTCCCATCTCTTGGACAATTTTCCACAGTTTATTGTGATCCACACAGTCAAAGGCTTTGGTGTAGTCAATAAAGCAGATGTTTTTCTGGAACTCTCTTGCTTTTTCAATGATTCAACGGATGTTGGCAATTTGATCTCTGGTTCCTCTGCCTTTGCTAAAACCAGCTTTAACATCTGGAAGTTCATGGTTCACATACTGTTGAAGCCTGGCTTGGAGAATTTTGAGCATTACTTTGCTAGCACGTGAGATGAGTGCAATTGTGCAGTAGTTTGAGCATTCTTTGGCATTGCCTTTCTTTGGGATTGGAATGAAAACTGACCTTTTCTAATCCTGTGGCCACTGCTGAGTTTCCCATATTTGCTGGCATATTGAGTGCAGCACTTTCACAGCATCATCTTTTAGGATTTGAAACAGTCAACTGGAATTCCATCACTTCCACTAGCTTTGTTTGTAGTGATGTTTCCTAAGGCTCACTTGACCTTGCATTCCAGGATGTCTGGCTCTAGGTGAGTGATCATACCCTCGTGGTTATCTGGGTCATGAAGATCTTTTTTGTATAGTTCTTCTGTGTATTCTTACCACCTCTTTTTATTATCTTCTCCTTCTATTCTATTGTATCCCAAACTTAATATTTGCAAGAGTTTGTGAGTTAGATAACATGTACATATGCTGGAAAGATTTCTTTCCCTAATGTGTCCAGTGCCTATAAAACTGGTCTTGAACATCTGGAAAGACTGGGTTTACAAAATAAAGATGGAATAAAAAGGAGTCCACAATCAAATAACATGTTCAGCAATTGGGTAATCAGTTCTCAAACTTGAATTTCCCTGATGTATTGTTGAACAAACTGCCTGGAGCACATTTTCACATCTATTTTCTAAATGTTTTCCACAACTGAGAAACTCATATGGTCTCCTTTTTTTTCCTCTTGCCTCCTGGGAATAGAAACTTGGCAACAGTGCTTGGACTATTTTAATCAGGTAAGTTTTCCTGGCTCTTCCTGTTAATCCTATCTGACAATGCAGAGCAGCTTTTGCTTGCAATATGAAACAGAGCATTACACTCAAGACTAAGTTCATAACCCTTTATTAGTCCTTTCCCCTGTCAACTCTCCACTGAATGGGAGCTCTTTTGGCAAGAAACATGTTGAGCCCCAGAGCTAGCAGAGACACATCATTTCCTTCCCTAATAAAGTGAACGGTGCTAACTAAAGCCACCACCATCACCATTCAGGATACAAGCAACTGGGGCTGGGTTTACCCAGTGGGGAGAAGGCAAGGGGTGAAGGTTCTCGTAAACCGAGCAGGCTTAAGTGTTAGTTGCTCAGTTCACGTCTGACTTTTTGCAACTCATGACTGTTGCTCACCATGCTCTTCTGTCGGCAGAATTCTCCAGGCAAGAATACTGGAGTGGATTGCTATTCCCTCCTCCAGGGGATGTTCCCAACTCAGGGACTGAACTCAGGTTTCCTGCACTGCAGGCAGATTCTTTACTGTCTGAGCCACCAGGCAAGTTGGACATAACCAGGACACTAACACCTTCATTTTCAGACATCTTTATTATTGTCTAATTATCCCCATTCTCCTACCTAAACCACTCGACTATATATTAATCAATGGACCATCAAACAAGTGTGTACTGGTCATTTACTACATGTGAGCGTGTACGCTCAGTTGCTCAGCTGTGTCAGACTCTTTGTCATCCCATGGACTGTAGCCTGCCAAGCTCCTCTGTACATGGAATTCTCCAGGCAAGAACACTGGAATGAGTTGCCATGTCCTTTTCTAACAGATATGCCCAACCTAGGGATTGAACCCAGGTCTCCTGAACTACAGACAGAGTCTTTACCATCTGAGCCACCTGGGAAGCAGCGTTCTTGCCTGGAGAATCCCAGGGACGGGGGAGCCTGGTGGGCTGCCGTCTATGGGGTCGCACAGAGTAGGACACGACTGAAGCGACTTAGCAGCAGCAGCAGTACTTAAACATTAGGAAAGAATTAAAAATCTCTAGTTAGAAGCCTTAATGATACTAACATTTACTGTGTACCCAGCACTCTCTGGGCACTGATTTACTTGTATTATTTCATTTAATTCCTGAAGTATCTCTTTGTGGTAGAAACTATTAATTGCAATATTAATTGCAATACCTAAACAATGTTCATATGCAGGTCATTAGAGATCTCAACACTCTAAAGCTAAGAGATGGAAAGCTTCATTTTATGACTTAGAACAATTTTGAAGGGGACTAATTATAATGTATAGTAGAATATGAGGAGTACTCTTAACCCTTCAAACCCTTCATCTGGCACATCACGGATGCTGAAAAGTTTGAATGATTTGCTCAAAACTATGTAGCAAATACATTTTTAATTTTTCTTGTAGGCCATCAGATCCTGCAATCAGATTACCAGGTTTTTCCTAAAGAAATTATTTCCCTGAGATTTAAAGCAAATATAACAAAATATTAAGAGTGGTTGATTATTGGGGTTGGGGACAAATAGCATTTGTAGTTTTTTACTCTGAATTTTCCATTGTTTTTAAATTTTTCAATGAATAAATTGCTTCACCTTCATGTATTTTCATTTTCAAAGCAGATATATCATCAACTTTTATACTGTGCATCCCTGCAAAACCCAGTTTTCACTTCCCTTACACTCTACTGCTGTTGCCCTAACTTGTCGTTTGTCTCCATCAGAGTCAAAACAAAGTAAGATAAAGGCCAGTATTTTACTTATGACTATCCCTAGAGCCTGGCTCTAGTGCTTAATATATGCTTCTTAGTAGGTGTTCAATAAATGTTTCCTGAATCAATAAAGGCATAGATTTTATGCAAGTTTTATACATGGAAACCCAAGGCAAAAAGCAGTTGAGGGACTTACGCAAAGTCACAGCCTCGTTCAAAGAACTGAACTAATGCCCGAGCCTCGTGAACCCTGGCCCTGCAGGAGACAGGCCACCATATTTCACTGGTCCAAACTTCGCAGACTGAACAAGCAGTGCAGTAGAGGAAGAATACTGACAAACAGAAGGGAATCTGAACCAGAACTCTTCCTATAACCCATACGAATAAGCATCACATTCTGCGGGCCTTCCAGCTGCTGTGTTCTCAGACAGACCGGCTAGCTTCCCCAGCAGCCATAAGCCTGACTTCACAGGCCACATGCTATACCTTTCTCCTCTGTCACGTGTCGAAGTAACTTCTCAAGTTCAGGAAGTTTCAGCAACAAGATGCAATCCGGGAACATGTCATCCATCACAACTTGATCCAGGGGCTGAAACTTTCCCTAAAAAGACTGTAAGTCAGTCAGGAGGCAAGCACTCCAGTTAACAGACTCATACATTATTTAAAAAACAAGAGAGAAAAAGATACATAGTTTCATAGCTGGAACTTTAAACTAAGATCCAAGCCATTTGTTCTACCTAAGAACTCCCTCTATGGGGACAAGCTCCAGAAAAGACTCTCAGCTCCCTTTAGAAAGCTCTTGAAAGCACTGGGGATCCATTGACAAGTGGCAAGAAAGGCTTCAATTTAAATATTCTCTTTTTCCTAGATAGTAAGAATAATCCACGGGCTTCCCAAGTCTCACTGTCTTCAGATTCCTAGCTTAGTCTATTTTCTTCTGTGATCACCCGAAATGTTAAATATTTAACTACTTTAAAACAACGATTTACTTATATGTAATGAACTATGCAGTCATGACATAATCACTTCATAATAAGCTAACGTTTCATTCTCCTTTTCTTTACCATGCACACACAAAAAGGTTCTGAAATAAGAAGTCTGTTTGAACATAAAGTCAGTAACAGCTGGGAGAGCTAGACAGAAGAATTATTTTTTACTGATCTTAAAATAAATTGTATATTAAAAAAAAAAGGTCACCATTTCAAAAGTGAATGAAAGTGAAAGTGCTAATCACTTAATTGTGTCCGATTCTTTGTGACCCCCACGACTGTCACCCACTAGGCTCCTCTGCCCACAGAACTCTCCAGGCAAGAATATTGGAGTGGGTTGCCATTTCCTTCTCCAGGGGATCTTACTGACCCAGGGATCAAACCTGAATCTCTTGCACTGCAGGCAGTTTATTTACCGTCGGAGCCACCAGGGAAGTCCCAAGTGAAAATGTTAGTTGCTCAGTGGTATTTTTCTTAAATAGAGACAGATCACATCAAAAATATAGGGGAGGAATATCTGAGTGCCTCATGGGCTATTTCAAGGGGCACTTAAAGTATTTGAGAAGAGAGAGTAAAACAGTTTACAATGAAAGCCAACCACCACCACGAGCTTCATTTTGCATCTGCCAACCTGAGCCAGTCACAGCACCCCCAGAGCCTCCCAGAGGGCCAAGGTGAGGATTAATTCACCAGTCAAGTCAGGTTCTTAATGGGAAACAGGGGAACAGTCCCCCTAAATGGGGGGAAGGCCTTTAAAGGTGCATCAGCTCAGGCACTGAGGCTGGTCGGTGGCTTCCTCCCTGCTGGTGTACCCTAGAAAACACCAGGAGTGGAAGCCCCCTGGAGTTGCCATCTTCTTCCCTGAACACTTCCAGGGCCTTCCTGGGGGTGACTAGAACCATTTCTGCTCCACAGATATACATGGCTTACCAGCCTCACTGCTCTCATGCCCTAATTATACTGGTTATCACAGCAGCTTCCAGATAAGGGGAAACATGATTAAACTAAGGAACAAAACTTCACTAAACCACACTAAAGAACAGAGTAAGGATTCAGGAGAGGGGGAAGAGTACGAGAAAACAAGGTACATGAGGAGAAAGCACAATTTCGAATTTTAAGTCAGTTTCATTACTCAGTATTTATCGCAAATTAAATTGATATGAATACAAAACAGGGGTTTTGGAAAATGGGTCTAAGTACTCAGTGAGAACCCATCAGCTCTTAAACTATTGGCAAACATGGTGAGTGCAAAAATAAGATGTGGTTAAGTGTTTAAATAACACTATTCCTTGATGTTGTTATTTCGAAGGTTTTCAAGCTGTGGTTGGTGGCCCCTGGGAGTCCCCAGTACCCTTGCAGGGGGTCCACAAACTTCCAGCTACTTTCATAACGATGCTACCGTGCCGTCGGCATTTCCACTGTGCTGACATTTGCACTGGCGACTCCAGTGCAAAGGTGGGGAAAACTGCTGGCTTTGCGGCACCCGTCCCGGTGCTGCTGGCGAGCTGCCCAGCGGTCACTGCCTTCTTCACTGCCAAGGACGAGCAGTTACAAAAATGTCAGTTTACTTAAGGATTTCCTGGACCAAGCAGCAAAACAATTACTTTTATTTAAATCTTGACCCTGAGTGCAAGTCGGTTCAATGTTCTGTGTGATGAAAGTGAAGCGTGGCTAAAGCACTTCTGCTGTCGCTAAGGCTCAAGGAAACGCACTGTGTAACTGTCTGAGTTGTGAGCAGAACTATCTGCCCTCTACTCGGATTTTTACCTGAAAACATCACTATGGACTATGGTTATTCAGACTTGAGTATTTGACAGAACATAAATGCAGTGAATCTGTCACTTAAAGGGAAAGACTGACAGTATTGTAGCCAATGAAAAAATTTGAACTTTATAAATTAGAACTGCAGAAAATTTGTATCTGTCACTATGACATGCTTCCCAGAATTCAAAGAGTTTTCTAAAGAGATCACTCAGTTCACTTCAGTTCATTTGCTCAGTCGTGCCCAACTCTTTGTGGCCCATAGACTGGAGGACCAGGCCTCCCTGTCCATTACCAGCTCCTGGAGTTTACTCAGACTCATGTCCATCGAGTTGGTGTAGCCATCCAACCATCTCATCCTGTCATCCCTTTCTCCTCCTGCCTTCAATCTTTGCCAGCATCAGGGTCTTTTCCAATGAGTCAGTTCTTTGCATCAGGTGGCCAAAGGATTGGAGCTTCAGCTTCAACATCAGTCCTTCCAATGAATATTCAGGACTGATTTAATTTAGGATTGACTGGTTGGATCTCCTTGCAGTCCAAAGGACTCTCAAGAGTCTTCTCCAACACCACAGTTCAACAGCATCAATTCTTCAGTGCTCTGCTTTCTTCACAGTCCAACTCTCACATCCATACATGACCAGTGGAAAAACCATAGCTTTGACTAGATGGACCTTTGTCAGCAAAGTAATGTCTCTGCTTTTTAATATGCTGTCTAGGTTGGTCAAAGCTTTTTTTCCAAGGAGTAAGCATCTTTTAATTTCATGGCTGCAGTCACCATCTGCAGTGATTTGGGAGCCCCCCAAAATAGTCTGTCACTGTTTCCCCATCTATCTGCAATGAAGTGATGCGAACAGTTGCCATGATCTTAGTTTTTTTGAATGTTGAGTTTTAAGCCAGTTTTTTCACTCGCCTCTTTTACTTTCATCAAGAGGCTCTTCAGCTCCTGCAGTAATATTAAATTAACAAAGGTGTGTGTGTGTGCATGCGTGCATGTGTTCTGTGGACATTTGGAAGACCTGAAAAATTCAGTGAGACAATATTTTCCAAATGGGCTTATGATTTTTATTTTCAAAATAAATAAGACTATTTTTAAATTTCTCAGTTTTAATTTCTGATGTAGTCAAAGAAACTGTACTGTAGTCTCCCAGTTGTGTCTGACTCTTTGTGACCCCATAAACTAGCCCACCAGAGTGCTCTGTCCATGGACTTCTCCAGGCAAGAATATTGTAGTGGGTTGCTAATCCTTTTCCAGGGGGTCTTCCCGACCTAGGGATTGAACCTGGGTCTCCAGCACTGCGGGTGGATTCTTTACCATCTGAGCCCCCTGGGAAGCCCAATGTAGTCAATATTGATAGATAAAACACACGGGAACAAAAAGCTCTTTGGGATCCTTAATGATTGTGAAGTGTAACGGTATCCTAGGACCAAAGTATTTCACAACCTCTGTTTGGAACTATTACTATTAATAAACTCTGTCTTTATATTACAAAGGTAAATTTTACTGTCTGGGATTCCTTAAGTCTCGGCTATAGCTTCCCCATTAATGAGCTTTTGCTGGACACACACTCCAGTGTACCTATTGCACAGTTTCTCACAAAGAAGAAAATGAAAGACAACAAATCTACTTTCTGCTCTTAAGGACTGAGGTCTTAACATCTGCACTGTATTTCAAAATGAATGAGGTTTTCATTGTTAGGCCTTGTCAAACAAGGAAGGGAGGTAACACAGAGGGGTAGGCGGTTCTCAGAAGTCTCTGGTGAACCAGTCCAAGGTCACGGTGCAGTGTCTCAGGCCTGCCGACCAGTGCTCCAATCCACACTGGCACACACGATGCGGGTGTACAACACCAACCAAGTTACATCTCAACTGTGGGGGATCTACACTGGGGCCACTGTAAGGACAGAGAGGAAGTTAAACAAACAAAACCAATCTATGCTACTTCCCCACTGTCAATATCTCAAGCTGGGAAACTCACCTCTTTACCGGCCTTTATAAGGTAGTGGAGAAGCAGAAACAGAGGGTCCATAGGTGTGGCAAAGTGAAGAAGACCTCCTATAGATTAAAAAGAGAATTCAATGTTCTGGAAAGACAATTGGGTCATTTCATCTTAATCCTAATGTGGAAACCATCCACTGAAAAACATATGGGAAATTCCAAATTCAGAAGCTCCCCCTATTCAGGCCCGAGAATCTCTCAAGGGCAGAATGTGGTCCCTGAGGTTCTACTCCAAAGAGCTTCAAATCCTGGTGTAGAGAGGGGAGCCAAGACACTGAATTGGATCTTCAACTTTCCATTTCTTCTTCAGAAATCATTTTTAACAGAGGCCCTCCTCTCCCCACCTCCCATTCCTTTCTCACCCCCCCAAAATAGCAGGGCTGGGGGGAGAGGGGACAGAATGTGAACCAGGCAAATATTAGGAAACCACTGTAAGTCCATCTACAGAGCGGCAGTAAAATGTAATTTCCTGTGCTTTTGAGGATGAAGCCATGGAAAGTGATATTATTCCCTCTGTACATGGCTCCTTCTATGTGCTCTGGGCTCACGGTCAATGACTCAAAGCTTAGAGGTTGTTACCCACCCCAGATCCTAACCATCCCCCAAAGAAAAAATGCAGGTGGGTAGGTATCTAACAAGACTCAGCATAGGAAACGGGGATCTCTGCAGTTAGATGAGTGATGCTCACCAGGCTGAAAGGAAAACAGGCAAATCAAACCAACTAGGCCTCCTGGACCTTACTTTTCTTTAGTCTAGCACATCCCCTCCAAACATCCCAGAATCCTTCCATGGAAGTGACACAGAAGAGCAATAAGCAATTCATTTATCTCCATACTTACCAATTTGGTTTCAGGAAACATGTACTGATTTTTATTCTCTAACACTGCAACCCAACTATACAGCCAAGAAATTCTAACCCTAAGTTATATACGTGAATACATTTCATAGTATGTTTAAAAAAAAAATTAGGACATAATTTTATATGATGACCCTAGTTAATGATTTTTTTTTAAGTAGAAGGAAGTTTATGAAAACAATCTATCAGAAACTCTAAGCCCAATTTATATGAGACATCTATTATATTCAGAAATTAGAAACAGGTTTCTCAATCTGAAAACAATATCCTAGTGGCCATTCTTAAAAACAGCTCCTTCTTCAAGGTTATGTTTAAAAAGAAGACTATGAAAAAAAACAGGTACCTTTACTGAGAACCAAAAATTAAAAAAAAAAAAGTCTATTAAAATAAAAGGCAGGTACCCGGTGAGACAGTTCAGAAGAGCTGGTCACTGCCTCTGAATGTTTGCCAGTTTCATCTGGGTATTACTGTGTCTATGCAACTACACCCAAAGGCAAGTATATTACACTAGAAGCTGGAACTCTCAGGTACTATCAAATGAAAAATAAAAGGGAACAATAAAAAGGAATGTATACTTGGTACCTACCACAGTCTACATTTTGGCAACTGAAAACCACTTCAAAGGTTCTCATGCACACAGGTATATGAAATTCACCGCCACCAATAAACCCTTCTCCTGGATGCCTTACAAGAAAGGTCAAGAGGCCTTTCAACCTTAGCGCTAGGTGGCGGCTTAGACACTCGACAGAAAGCAGGGGCTTAGGAAGCAACAGAAACAAGACAAAGGAACAGGGGAACTGAGATGGCCTCAACCACCCCAGGATGCACTCCCCCTCCCCACCCAAGCAACAGAAAAAGTGAGACAGCGGGAACTGAGTTGGCCTCAACCACCCCAGGACACCCCCCCTCCCTACCCCAGCCCAAGCAACAGAAAAATGAGACAGCGGGAACTGAGATGGTATTAACCACCCCAGGACACCCCTCCTCCCCACCCCTGGCACCCCAGAACTGGCAGGGCTACATTTGGTATCCTGTCTCCTTCAGAGTCCACAATGACCCAAAACAAAGGAAAATGAAGAGAAACTGGGTGTTGGGTGTGTGTGTTGGGGTGTAGGGTGAAAGTGGGAGTCATTCAGTCTTGTCTGACTCTTTGTGACCCCTTGGACTATACAGTCCATGGAATTCTCCAGGCCAGAATACTGAAGTGGGTAGCCTTTCCTTTCTCCTAGGATCTTCGCAAACCAGGGATTGAACCCAGGTCTCCCACATTGCAGGTAGATTCTTTACCAGCTGAGCCGCAAGGGAAGCCCAGGGGATAGGGAGGGTGGGGGGTTGCAATGGTAATTTATGACAAAGTATTCAAAAATATCTTTGTTCTATTCTTTTCTACTTTATTGATAGAAGCTATATCAGTATCCATTTACAATGGAAACAAGATGTTAAAAAATTTGAAGACTCTCAAAAGGGGCTAAAAGAAGAACAAAGAGTTTTAGTCAATACAGTGTGTACTCCATAGTACAAAAGTCATCTTACTTCTGACCCAGGGTGTGACAGTGTTTTAGGAGAAAAAAAATCAGAGTTCTTATAAATAGCTAAAAATTTCCTGACACCTAAGACACAAAGTTGTTGATCTAAACTTGTTCAAACCATCTTTCCTTTCTCCTTGATTAAACCCTGCCCTGATGCCAGAAACAAAAAAACAGCTATGGACCAGACTCCAAGCCAGGCAGACTGACTCAAGACCTCCATGCGTGAAGGATGGCAAAGTCAGTGCATGTGTTTAGTTAATGGAAATATATACACTAGTCACTTACCTGATTGAACTGATTCATTTATAAACCAAGAATGGTTTTTTTCCTTGAAAACTTTTATTTCAAACAGCTGCGGTAGACACATGTTGAACAAGTAAATGGCTCCTTCCCCTGTTAAGACAAATCTGTTTTTTATTTGTAAGTTTTCACACACACACACATACACTCAAAAGACTAATAGTTCTGAGAAATGTTCCTAATATGAACATAAACATACATATACAGTCTATACCAAGTTACTCCAAGGAAAGCTTGTAGCTATTACACACAAATGCTTGTTTCCCAACTCTGTAATCCTCACTGAACTTAGACCAATAAATACAAAAAGGCAAATCATTTCTCTTAACTGCTCCAAAGCCTCTCATTGAGTCCTCCATCACTCCTAAGCCACCCAAACCCAAATGGCTCGGCCAGATGAACTGAGTTGGCTGGTCAGGGGGTTGCAGCCTCCCACACTGAGGGACAAGACGGGGTCTGCACACCCTAGAGGGGAGGCCCCCGGGAGGAAGGCCAGGGCCCACAACAGCAGCACACTTTCAGCCGTGAGGAGTGAGGAAAGCCACGCCCAACTAGATGAAAATCTCCCTTTCCTCAGAGTCCCCCCAAAAAGGCCCAGTAGAAGGGATGAGGACTGCACTCGTCTGCGTGCATCCGAAAGAATCCCTTCAATGCAGGAATTTCCTTCCAAACAGCGCAGTCGGGGCCCTGAGTTAGATTCTGTCTTAACTACATCTGGGCGTGTGCCCTTGGGGAAGCGCTACCACCCTTTCTGTACCTGTTGCCATGCCTGTAAGGTGGGAGCAATACTGAACTGCCTCACCAGAGGTTTTTTAAGGATTAAAAAGAGAATATGGACAGGACATTAGCTGGTGCTCAGCAAAGTTAGCCTTTATCTTTCCACAGTCAGTAAAGCAAAGTGTTGTACATGGACATTCAGCATTTTCCAGGAAGCCTAGCTTTTATTTGCATTCTACCTTTGTTAAATGCTTTACTGGCTATCTAAGACTTCTCTTGCAAAAACACTTCACACCTCATCTTACATTTATGCATACTAAGGAATTCCAAATAATATAGCTGACCGATTACATCCAATTTCGTTTTGAGGAAAAGGAAACTAGAATTTCTGCCTCTCTTGCTACTTCTATTTATGTGCCCTTCCAACAACAGTAACAATGCGGCACCGCCCGCTGATGCCTCTTGCTGTCACTATTCAGTATGACAGTCCCCAGGAGGACGACCTAGTCTGCTAAATATCAGACAGCTATTTAAAACCTTGTAAAATTAAGAACCTTAAAATCTCATAAAATAAACTGATGGAAAAACAATTTCACAAAGATAAATAATGTCATCAATATCACCATTTATTTAGTGTATTTTAATACTTTTGCCTAAAAATGATAAGAGAAAGGAAAATACACCGAGTGTAGAGTTAAGATTATTCCTGATAAAATGTGTATTTCCTCAAAATACAATGTTTTTTAATGCAAAAAAAAAAATCACACTTGACAGGAAATACACACACACACACACACACACACACACACAC
>SJYQ01129236.1:519455-541527 GCA_006410935.1 Redunca redunca
AATCTAAGGTAGTTTTAATTCACTTCTCGGAGAAGTGACGAGGAGCAGGACTCGGATGGCCGGCTTAAACCTGGGCTCAGCCAGCTGCCCGCTCTGTCACTTCAGGCAAGACTCCTCTTGTCCTGTCTCAGGTCTCACACTGATAAAATGATGGGCGGATACCTGCCGTTCAAAGGATTAAATGAGCTAATCTGTTGAAAGTTCTTAACACACTCAGACAAACAGAAACCCATAATAAATGATAGCTTTTATTACTTTAATTATTTTGTTGTTACTATTATTAGGAAATAGAACATTTAAAAGATAAATATTTCCCAGAAATTTATGTTTTTTGCCCCTAATTATGATTACCGAGCTCACATTCTCTGTCCATTTTTTTAGTAGGACATTTATATTTACTACCTTATTAGGAGTCTTTATACATTAAGGATATAAACTCAGTTTTTAGTGATTTTTTTAGGGGGCAGGGGGAGGGGCTGTGTGCTGTGGCTTGCAAGATCTGTTCCCTGACCAGGGATTTGACCTGGGCCAGAGCAGCAAAAGTCTCCAATCCTAGCCAGTAAGCCACAAGGGAGCTCCCTGTTTTTAATGATTATTTTGCCACTTAGGAGATAAAAAATTCTGTGTAATCTCATCAATATTTTCCTTCATGGTTATCCCTTTTGTGTCATACTTAGAAAGTCCTTCTCTTCCTCAAGACTATCTGAATTGCCTTATTTTCTTCTAATGCTTTTAAATTATATTTAACCTATTTGGAATGCAGCTCCTATAAAATAAGAGGAGGAGGTTTCCAATTTTCACGTTTGCAGTGAGTTGTCCACTTGTTTCCGTATCATCTACTGAGTGCGCACGTGCTAAGTCGCTTCTGTCATGTCTGACTCTCTGGGACCCTCGTGGACTGTAGCCCACCAGGGCTCCTCTTCCATGGGATTTTCCAGGCGAGAATACCAGAGTCCAGAGTAGGTGGCCATGCCCTCCTCCACATCCACTGAATAACCTCAGTTAGATGTTTAAGACACATTTATAAGTCTGTTTGCGGACACTGTGCTTTGACCCACGAGTCTGCAGCTGTATTAGCATTAGTATTTCAATATCTTAATTACTATAGCTTTAAAAGACATTTTAACATCTGTTGAGCTAAATCCTCTCATTGCTTTCTCTACAATATTTTAAAGTTTAAATCACTTAGATTAAAACATAAAAACCATGACAATTTTATTTATAGCATCCTCACATATTTTCAGTGGCGTATTTAAACCCATTGAAAGAATCTCCAGAAGGAACCAAGGGACCCTGATTAACAAGGGAGCAGTAACCTGCCAAAGAGTAAATCAGAGAGCTGTGGGGAAGGAGAGGGACTCACAGTCACGTTTACTTTCTACAGCCCCCTCTTTATTCCACTTCAGATCTTCATAAACTCAAACATAGCAAGCATGTTTAGAAACTGGCTTATGCATAAATGGTCTAAATACAACATTTTTCTCAATAGTGACAAATATACAAACAACAACAACAAAAAACTCCTAATTTTGAGACTTTTACTTGCAACCAAATGGAATAAAAGAAACCCAATTTAACAACCAAAAACAAAAATAAAAAAGGACAAAAATAGGCAGAACAACTATTTTCAATACACTGAGGATGAGGCGATATAGGAGAGTGATGTCTGAGAGATGAGAAACGAACGAGGGGAGCCCTGTAGCCCCAGCTTACTGCCATGAGAGAGCTTCCAGGCCCCGGTGCAGAATGGGAGATCTGGCTGAAGCCTGGTGGACTCCCTGAGCTGAAGAGATGGAGTGGAGAGTTCTCAGGACGCCACGGCTAGAGTTCCCAAGTCAGCAAAGGAGCGAGCTACAGGCAGAGAAAACCCCGGAGACCTGCAAAGGGTACACAGCTTGAACATTCAACAGAGTACTGCTCAGTGCGTGCACGCATCTGCCAAAGGGTGGGAGAAAAACCGGCCGAAGAGGTTAGAGGGAACAGCGCCCCAGATTCACACGGGGCCCTGCACTGGGCCTATTCCCAGGCAGACTGGAGAACCTTACAATTCAGAAGACACTGGGCACGGCACTCCAAAGGGTCCTGCCTTGGTGGTAAGGGGCCAACAGCCCTTGACAAAATGCTGCCAGTCCCACCGAACGAATTCTAAAAGCAGGACCTAAGAGAACCAACTGTTTCAAGTACCTCCACTGTGTCCCAGAAGGAAGCTTGAGGTTAAGGAATACAAATACATTCATCTGGCAAAAAGGTAAAAGTCACAATGCCTGGTATCTGATCAAATATTACTAGGCATTCAAAGAAGCAAAAAAATGTGACCCACAATGAGAAAAGAAATAAAGAAATCGATTACTGAGAGGGGGTACTGACGTTAGATACAGATGTTAAAATGTAGAGATAAAAGAATTAAAAACAGTATTCCTCATGTACTAAGAAAGTAGAGACACAGGTTTTTTTAAGACCCAAGTTGAGATGAAAAACATACCAGATGCAATTAATGGCAGAAGAAAAGGGTAATAAACTTGAAGACACAGCAACAGAAACTATCTAAAATGAAAACACAGAAAAAAAAAGAACTACAAATAAAATATTAGCAAACTGTGGGACAAGTTCAAGCATCCTAATAATATATGTGCGATTGGAGCTCCTGAAAGAGAAGAGGGGAGAAACAAGAAACTTGGAGAAAGTACGGCAGAATATTTTTGAATTTGATGAAAACTATAAACTAAACATTCAAGAAGTTCAATAAACCCAAAGCACAAGAAACAGGAATAAAACTATGCATCAGAATCAACAGTTCAAAATCAGCAATAAAGAAAACATCTTAAAATCAGAGAGAAAACAATGACACCATATACTGAAGCACAAAGTTTAAAATGAGCAAATTTCTTATTGGAAACCATGTAAAGCAGAAGATAATGGAGAAATGTCTTTAAGATACTAAAAGAACACATGATGAAACCACAGAAAATACCCTTGAAAAGTGGAGGTGGTCAACAGATTCTTCCAGACATACAAAGGCTGGAAAAAATAATCATCAACGGACCCACACGGCAAGGAATGCTAAGGGAAGTTCTGCTAGAAGGAACAGGAAACCCCAGGAAAATAGGAATCTAAACAAAGGAATGAGAAACACTGGTAATGGTGGCTGCAGAGGTAAATAACGTTTTTATTATTATTTAAATCTCTTTAAAGATCACTGGCTAAACAAAAATAACAATTTAGTGCAGCAGGGTTTATAATCTATGCATAAATGAAATATACGACAATAATAGCATAAAGACCAGGAAGGGAGAAATGAAAACACACCATTGTACGTTTTTTTGTACTATATGTGGGGTGGTGGTACATCACTTGAAGGTAGATGTAATCATTTAAATATGTGGACAGTAAACCCAAAAGTGCCAGTAAAAACTACAAAACAAAAAAACATGCTATCACTAAAAAGACAACAATGGAGATGAAACAGAATCATAAAAAGCACTGAATTCAAAAGAAGGCAGAAAGGGAGTTAAAGCAGTACAAAGAACGGATGAAACAAATGAAAACAAATAGCAAAATGACAGACTCAAACCTAACCACGTCGGTAATCACATTCAAGGTAAATGGAGTGAACATGTCATTGAAAGGGCAGAAATTGTCAGACATTGTCAGACTAGATAAACAAGTAAGATAAAATTATATGCTCCCTATAAGAAACACATTTTATACGTAAAGACACATGTTGATTAAAAGGAAGAAGAATGAGTGTGGTTATCATGCTAAACTAATTAAAGAAGAGATGCAATGGCTCTGTTAATAACAGACAAAAGATATGGCCAGGGATAAAGAAGGCTATTTCATAATGATGGAAGGATCAGGAGGATACCCTAGATGTTTCCAGTTACACACACACAGAGGGTTTTAAGATACACAGAGCAAAAACTTATAGAACCGTTTGCCCTACCTCTAATTCTGGGCAACCGCTAATCCGTTCTCCATCTCGAAAATGCTGTCATTTTGAGAATGCTATGTAAACGGAATCATACAGATTCAATTTTAAGAAATCTTTTAAGGCTTTCTTTTCTGCAGCTTACAAAAACGTAAAGGATAAGGGTTAGCACTGTTAACGATGTTTCCAGGAGACTACAGCAGGTCGTGGTCTCCTCTCCTTTCCCCTCCTGCCTACTGTTTCTCACTTCCCCAGCGTCACATTTCTTCATTTGTCTTAAGGCAGAGTAAAGGTGACCTCTCTTTTTCAGCAAGACACACTTTATTTTGGTATAACAGTAAATATTTCAAATATTTATTATTTGATTCCTGTTTCTTTCTGTTTTTCAATTGAAAACTTTGCTTCTGGTGTTGCCTGCCAGTTCTCCACCTTTCCCTTTCCCTCCCAGAGCTTAAAATAATCAAACTTTGCAAACATCCAAAATCTTAAAAAGATATTTTTAATAACCATTCAAGGGAAGCAGTGTTTCTATTTTTCCCAGGAAGAGCAGTAAGTCCGAAGGATTAGCTATAGCCTAACATGTCAGACTATAAGAACTCTGGAATTACTAAGTACAAATAAATACTGACATTAATGTGTTCTGCTGCAAATGCCAGAGTTCTCTGAAATATGCTTTAAGATATATTAATGTAGATAACAGTGAAACATCTATGTAATGGGGAAAAAAGTCATCTTTTCTCATACAGAGCCAACAAAACAACTTGTTATTGGATGTAATCTTTCAACACAGAATTCCAAGTAAGATGCTACACTCTTTAACTAAAATACAGAATGCATTTCAAAATTCATCTCTCCTGTTCAATTTATTCATTTATTTGTTAATTACTGGTTAGTAAAAATAGACCCAGGTCCTGCCCATGGGGAGTGTTTGGATATCCTATGGAAGAGACATATCTTGAATCAAATAATCACACAAATGTAGACATCAAACGTAACAACTGCTGAGAAGAAGAAATACATGGACTATGAGATCTTATGACAGGATATAGTACAGATAAGGAGGTCTGGGAAGGAAGGCTTCCTGTGTGTAGCACTGGTTGAGTCCTTTGCTTTGATGCCTAACAGTTCAAAGGAAGTATATATTCACTTTACCAGTCAGACATTCCGTTGGCTTTTGGGCCAAATCCAGTGTACAGGCAGGTTTTGTTTGATATACACATTAAAAAAAAAAATTGAATTAGGTGCCAATATTTGGAAATCAGTTAATTTTACATCAGATATAGTCTCCCTAAAAGAAAAAAAAATTTATTAGGCAAAGATTTTGCCTTGTACTATCAAAACACCTGGCACCAAAGACTTTGTTAAATGGCAGCTACCACTGTCTAGTTTCCCTTAGTCCTCCAAGGCATCTGTACACTCATCTCATGGCTGGATGCTTATCAAACACCACGTCTGTGCTCACTAAACTGCACTATTCTCATTTTCTAGGTACCTACAGCAACGATCAGATGCTGACTAACCATTTAGTAACAAATACTATCCTCTTATTGAAACCCACTCTATTACCAATTTGGCTATCCGAGGCACTGAGGATAGAGCCGTGAATAAAACAAACCCCTCTGAGAAAAGCTGCATTTCAGACGCCCCTTCATCTTCCCGACGGCTGCTTCTTCACTCGAGTCCCTCGAGCCCCTGCCCTGTGTCTCATAATCCATTCCTTCAGGGCAGGGAGTAGGACTCAGATCGGAGAGGCCCTGTGTTCAGAACTGCCTTGACAAACACAAGTAAAACGCATCCCATAAATATGAGCCACAAATGCAATTAGAAATTCTCTAGAAGCCACATTAAAAATACATAAATTTTCAGTGATATATTTAACCCAATGTATCTAAAATATCTTTACTTCAATACATAAAAAATAAGAAATATGTTAACTGTGGGGATTTTTTATGGATGCCCTTTAACAGACCAAGAAAATTCCTATTCCTAATTTTTTGAGTGTTTGTAATCATGAAAAGAGTATTTTCTTGAATATTTTTCCTATGGCTACTGAGATGATTATGTGGTTTGGTTTATGTACTTTTTTTTTTTTTTCTGAAATAGTACATTACACTAAGTGATTTTGGTATGTTGAACCAACCTTATATTCCTAGGACAAATCCTACTCGGCCATGATGTATAATCCTTTTTACACACTCCTGGATTTGATTTGTTACTTTTTGAGAATTTTTGCGTCTATGTTCATAAGGGATAGTCTGTACTTTTCTTATGACATCTTTGTCTGGTTTTGGTATGAGGGTAAAATTGGCCTCACAGAGTGAATTGAGTAGTCTCTGTATTCGTTTTTGGAGAAAAGCTTGTAAAGAGTTGGTATTAACTTGTTCAGTGTTTAGGTTTTACCAGTGAAGCACTCTGGGACTGGGGCTTTTTCTATGAATAGTTTTAATTTACTAATCTAATCTCTTTACCTGCTGTGTGTGTGTGTATGTAACGTCACGTTAGTCATGTCCAACTTTTGGCAACCTTATCGGCCATAGCCCATGAGGTTCCCCTGTCCATGGGAGTCTCCAGGCAAGAACACAGGAGTGGGCTGCCATGCCCCCTCCAGCAGATCTTCCCGACCCAGCGATCACGTAGTTTCTGCCGTGTCTGCCCTGGCAGGTGGGTTCTCTACCAGCAGCGCCACCTGGGAAGCCCCTTCA
Source organism: Redunca redunca (assembly GCA_006410935.1). Taxonomy (NCBI): domain Eukaryota; kingdom Metazoa; phylum Chordata; class Mammalia; order Artiodactyla; family Bovidae; genus Redunca; species Redunca redunca. Next base: position 526,086 of record SJYQ01129236.1, read on the forward strand.
CCTGCTCTGTGTGCTCAGCCGCTCAGTCGTGTCTGACTCTCTGTGACCCCCTGGACTGTAGCCCGCCAGGCTCCTCTGTCCATGGGATTCTCCAGGCAAGGACAGTGGAGTGGGGTGCGATTTCTTATTCCAGGGGATCTTCCCGACTCAGGGATCGAACCCGTGTCACTTGCATCTTCTGCACTGGCGGGTGATTCTTTACCACCAGCACCCCCTGGGAAGCCCTTTATCTGCTACAGGTCTACTCAAATTGTCTGTTTCTTCTTGAGTCCATTTTTGTAGTTTATGCTTTTCTAGGTAATTTATCTATTTCATCTAAATTATCTACTTTGTTGGTTGTTCACAGTATTCCCTTATGTTCCTTTTTTTTATTTCTATAAGATCAGTAATGGTGCACTGTCTTTCATTCCTGATTTTACTCATAAACAGTAATTTTAATTTTCTTTTTCTTGGTCAGTCTAGCTAAAGATTTGCAAAATTTTGCTGGTCTTTAAAAGGGCCACTTTTGTTTTCATTGATTTTTTTTTTTCCTGTGTTGTTTTTCTCTAATCTTTATTTCTTCTCCTCTATTACTTTGACCACCTGATGCGAAGAGCTGACTCATTTGAAAAGACCCTGATGCTGGGAAAGATTGAGGGCAGGAGGAGAAGGGGACGATGGAGGATGAGATGGTTGGATGGCATCACCGACTCAATGGACATGGGTTTGAGTGGACTCCAGGAGTTGGTGATAGACAGGGAGGCCTGGTGTGCTGTGGTTCATGGGGTCGCAAACAGTTGGACACGACTAAGCGACTGAGCTGAAATGAATGCTTGGGTGTCAGTTTGTTCTTCTTTTTCTAGTTTCTTGGGATGAAAGATTAGGTTACTGAGTTGAGATCTTTCTTCTTTTTTAATATAGGCATGTACAGCTAAATATTTTGCTCTGAACACTGTTTTACTTGCATTCCTATGTCACTGTGCTTCATTTTCTTTCATTTCAAAGTACTTTCTAGTTTCCTTTATAATTTCTCCCTTGATTCACTGATTTTTAGAAGCATGCAAACTTAAAATTTCCACATATTTGTGAATTCCCCACATTTTCTTCTATTAATTGCCTATGTCACTTCACTATCTTTAGAGAGCACACGTTGTACAATTTCAGTCCTTTGAAATTTATTGAGGTTTGTTTTATGGTCTCGAATATGGTCTGTTGTGGAGAATGTTGTTGAATGAACATTCTACAGATGTCTCTTAGGTCTTACTGGTTTATAGAGCTGGCCAAGTCTTCCATTTCCTCAATGATCTTCCTCCTAGTTGTTTTGTCCATATTGAAATGGATGATTGAAATCTCCCACTGCTGCTGCTGCTAAGTCACTTCAGTGGTGTCCGACTCTGTGTGACCCCATAGACGGCAGCCCACCAGGCTCCCCCGTCCCTGGGATTCTCCAGGCAAGAACACTGGAGTGGGTTGCCATTTCCTTCTCCAATGCATGAAAGTGAAAAGTGAAAGGGAAGTCGCTCAGTCATGTCTGACTCTTTGTGACCCCATGGACCGAAGCCCACCAGGCTCCTCTGCCCATGGGATTTTCCAGGCAAGAGTACTGGAGTGGGGTGCCATCGCCTTCTCCCACTATTACTGTTCAAATTTACATATCACCCTTCAACTCTGTCAGTTTTTGGTTCATGCATTTTGGGGCCCTGTCATTAGGTCATACGTTTATAACTGTTATAGCTTCCTAATTATCATTATAATGCATCCCTCTTTCTGTCCAACAACAACACTTTAAAGCCTATATCGTCTGATATTAGTACAGCCACTTCAGTTCTCCATTGGTTACCATTTACACGGTGTATCTTTTTTATCCATTTACTTTCAACCTGTTTGTGTCTTTGACTCTCAAGTGTGTGACCTGTAGATAGCACACAGTTGGATCATGTTCCTCCCTTTCCGTTCTGTCAGTCTCCACCTTTTTAATAGGAAAGTTTAATACATTTACCACTTGCAAGAGTCTCTGCTGATGGGCAAGGACAGCTGAAGTGGCTATACTAACAGCTTTTCAAAGTCTTTTATGGAGATTTTATTTTCATATCTTCCTTTTAAGTTTTGGGTCAGGTTCTTATTTCCACAACTGCTACTGACCCCTCAGCAGCTGACTATCAGTTGCCACTGATTGTTTTTGACAAAGGCCCTGAGGACAGGGTTTTCCTGAAGATCAAGTTCTGAGCTCCAGTCAGGTCAAGTGACAACAATGAAACGGGGCTTTTCCAGGGAGCTGGACAACAGGTCAAATAGGGACAATGCTTTCGGAATGGGCCTTTTTTTTTTTTTTTGAGGCGCCCCAAACAAGCCCTGCCCATCCAGTGGTTGCAAGCCTGCTGGTTTTCAAGGTAACTGCAGACCTGAGCAAAGAGAGATGGGAGCAGTTCAAGTTGCAATGCCACAAACCCTGCTCAATGAGATTCAGCAGTTTTTCTTGAATAAATACTCCTTAGACTGTTGGAAGCCTTTGGCAAATTTCAAGAGTTCTGAAATAGCTGATTTTGGCCATCTGTGCCAATGTTTTCACTGCTTTTAAGGAGGGATGGATCTACCACCATCAGATTGTGAAGGCTTGGTATGAATAAACAACTCTTATTGCTACAATGCTTAGTTGATAATTTTGTGTGTGTGCCTGAAGCACACAAAGTTACTTTTGACTCTAAAGGCTCTGTCAAAGATACAGAGTTTAAAATTTTTCATTTAAATTAGGAAAATCCTGGGTCATCCCATGGGCTAGTCACTTTCCTATCAAGCTTGAAATCTCCGTTTTTTCCTTTAACTTTTCTGTGTACCTTCAGCACACTGAAAGACAGCTAAATTAATTAAGGAAGATAAAAATCTGCTTTTAGAATAGTCGGAAAGAATCAGAAAAGTAGGAGTGTAAAGAAGGGTTTCCTCTATAAACTATTTTTAACTGATATCTATTTCTTTAATCATGTCAGGTCAGAAAGAACACAAGGTCTTAAGTCAGACAGATCCATAATCTATTCCCAGCTCCTCTTCTTACTCAGCAGTGCAGCCTTGGGCAAGATATTCAATCTCTTGTACCTCACTTATTTCATTTACAAAATGGGCATGATAATTATTTTATAGGTTTTTGTTAGGCTTAACTAAATGTGAAAGTGCCTAGAACATGCAATAAGCACTCAGTTAAGAATCAGTTTCCTTGCTCTTAACTCTGTGGAAACATTAAGTGTGCTAGAAATATTCAGGTCAAAATATAAAAGTCAAGAATCCAAGCACAGAACTGACCAAAGGGCCTAACAATTAGCTTTCCAAGAGGAGGCTAAATTAGTACCAGTAGAGGCACATCTTAGAGATATTGTGGGTTCAGTTCTAGACTACTGTAATAAAGTGAATATTGCAATTAAGTGAGTCACACAAACTTTTTGGTTTCCCAGTGCACATAAAAGTTATGTTTATTAAGTGTATAATAGCATTATGCCTAAAAAAGTATAATGTAAAAATATTTTATCGCTAAAAAAGCTATCATTTGCTCTTTCAGTCATAATCCTTTTGCAATAGTAATATCAAAGATCACTGATCAACATTAACAAATGTAACAATAATGAAAAAGTTTGAAATACTCTAAAAATTACCAAATGTGACACAGAGGCATGAACTGAACAAATGTTGTTGGAAAAAGGGTGCCAACAGACTTACCCAAAGCAGAGTTGCCACAAACTGTTAACTAAAAAAAAAGAAAGAAAGAAAAGAAATGCAGTAACTGCAAAGCGCAGAAAGCCAAACGCGACAGAATCATGCCTGTATGTATGCTCTTCGCTGCTGGCTCAGTGGTGAAGAATCTGCCTGCAAATGCAGGAGACACAGGAGATGCGGGTTCCATCCCTGGGTGGGGACGATCCCCTGGAGAAGGAAATGGCAACCCACTCCAGTATTTTTGCCTGGAGAACTCCACGGACAGAGGAGCCTGGCGGACTACAGTACGTGGGGTCGCAAAAGAATTGGACACAACTTAGCAACTAAACAACAAAAACATATTCAAGAAACCAGAACGCAAAGCATTTTATGTGCAAAAATTAGGACAACATGTATTAAATACTCAGCAGTTTCTGGCACATTCAATGTGCTTGATAAATGTTACATGAATGTGTTGTTTGATTTTTAGTAAAATTTCTCAGTAAGAAATGATAAAAGAAACTCTTTATATTTAGTGAGCCAAACTTCATTTATACGGAATATTTACTCATGTGAAACACCTTCTAAAACTATGCTGAGTAAAATAAGACTTCACATTATATTTTTTAAAAAGTAAGCTTTACTCTTTCTTTTTTTGACTGTTTTGTCTTACATAAGAGGTGACATCATAAGCCATGCTGGCTAAAACTGTTTTCACAAAAACAAAAAATTCAGACAAATCAGAAGCAGGTACTGAGTCTTTTGTGCCACTTTAGATTCAGCAGTATCTTAAACTTCCCCAATATTTCAAGCCCTGCCACTTAAGTTTATTTTGTCACCAATTCCACATAGTTTCCTTATGGTCTCCGTCTTCTCTGTAAAGATCCAACTTTATGTCTCACTGGTCACCATCGGCTCTACCAGCAAACCTTCCATCTGTTTACCATCCCGATCTGAACCCCTCAACAGAGAGGGAACTCTGATTGCTACTTTCCTGACATGTGAACTTTAAAGAAAACATACAATGACACAGAGACAACTGTGTACAGTAAATGTAAAATAATAGCTCATCTGCATACAGCATTTAGACCAAACAACATCCTTTATATACGTATATATATACACACACACACACACACATAAACATGGGCTCCCCTGGTGGCTCGGCAGCAAAGAATCTGCCTGCAGTGCAGGAGCTGCAGGAGCTGCGATTTCCATCCCTGGGTCGGGAAGATCCCCTGGAGGGGGGCGTGGCAACCCACTCCAGTGTTCTTGCCTGGAGAGTCCCATGGACAGAGGAGTCTGGCGGGCTACAGTCCATGGGGTCACGAAGAATCGGACACGACTGAAGCGACTAAGCACGCAGATACGCTTACGCACACATACATATACATAACATACCTCCATGAGGCAGGTACAATTTTAACTTCCAATTTTTTAATGAAAAATTTGACTGAAGTTAAGAAACCTGTCCAAGGTCATAGAGCTATTCAGCTATACAGAGAGCCAATATTTAAATCAGGCAACAACATTTTTAAACTATGATGCTTTAGAGAAACTCTTACAAGAAACATTGGTGATAAATCAGTTAAGTGAAGTTTGGTAAAAAGAAAAAAGAAAGAAATGGCTCTTCCTATTACAATATCCTATGCACAGCTGTATACAGCCCTGCCCCCAATTATCTATGACATTTTAATGCTTAAAAATTAGTGTACAGCACATAATGAAAAGCACAGACTTAACCATTCAGTAATTTTTAATGAATATGTGTAGATGGTGATTTTAGAGGGTAAGAAGAGTACATGACAAAACATGTTCATTAGGAAGAAAACAAAGTTCAATATTTATAAGAGGTAACTGACATCGCTTTAAATAAGTGAAAGCAAATTCACTAGATAACAGTAAATACAAAATATAGAATAATTCAATGTATCAAATCAAAGTATTTTTCAGTTACATGATTATGTTCCTCTCTAAATATTTAATCTGTAATAAAACCATTCAGTAATTTTGAAAGGTTACTTGTAAAGTATTAATCAAGCCAAATGGAACACTATTTTTCATCTGCAGATATTTATTAACTAGTTTTTAAACCTGGCAGCTCTTTCTTATCCCTCTCCTGGTTAAGACAAGTTTCTTCATACCGTTCAAAGACACAAAACAGGGGAAAAGAGAAGAGCCACCTTTTTGCCAAGTGTTCTCGTGACTTGGAAGCCATGGGCATTTGTTCCTGACCCTGTCTGATTTTTGGCACATAGCAGATAAACGCTGAGAAACACACACCCACTGTGACATGGAGAAGAAGGAACAGACATCAAAGCACCACTCATTTTATTTTTAGATACCATATCAAGGCTATTCAGGTTTCTTAAGAAGATCCAGCAGGGGAAAAAAAAAAAAAGATTATCACTCTCATGCTCATGTAATGCTGTGCCCTAAAACAGGTCTCAGTTCGTTTTCTTTACACTCCAGCTGTTAGAATATACTCAGATCCGCTGGTTCCTTCTGCCTGATAGCCAGGGATATCTCCTTGGGAAGGCTTTGCTAGGACACAAGTATAAGGCATGCAAGACAAATCGGCAGTTTTCAAGCTACTTGCCGCTTCCAGGAATGCTAATTTCAGAAACAACTATAGGCCTTCCCTTCCCAAGATGTCAGCACTATTATCAAAGAGATCTGGGTCATTTTCCCTGCTTTGAAGCTCTCAGCTTGCTCAACCACTACAGGACGCAAACCAAGAAAAGCTGGAGTGGCACGGACTAGGGAAACAATTTCCCAGTAACGGGTTCCTCTAAGAATATCTTTCCATTCTGAAGTTTTGAAGAAAAAATAAAAGTGCCAAGACCTCCTGAGCCAAGACCATAGGAGATAAAATCTCTTTTCTTTTAAGGCCGACCTATCAGTGGCCATGTTTCTAGGAATGGCTTGTGCACTAAAGAAACCAATGCAGAACTCCAGGTTTGCAGCCACTCAAAGCCACAAAGGTCAGCAACACAAGGAGATGGAGCCGAGGCCTTGAAATACGTGCAACGCAGGAGAATCCGGGAGAGGTAGAAAGGAGAGACCTGGCTGGGATGTCCAATAACAGCACTGGTTCATGGAAAGGAGGCGAGTCTGGCTCCTGGTCATCACACTGACAAGGGAGGGCACTCAACCTGGCCCTCCCACCGCCCCCTTGGGGGAGAGGACCATCAGCTGCAGGCAGAGTGGCCTTGCACACAGAGCAGGGGGCCTGGAAGGCCTGGGAGAGCTGGCGGTCTCTGCCCCTTAACTCCTATTGAGGGTTGGGCAGATTATTTGACTTCTTGAAGTCTTTAAAATGGGGAAAGCCCCTGTGGACTACTTCCCATGGTTGCTGTAAGGGCAGAATACAATAATATATACTAGCATGTATTACAACAGTGTAAGAGATGGAAGATACGGGCCTAGCAGATGGGTTTCCTAAAAATGATATAAACCTTGGCAAAGCAAGGAGAGTTGGACACAACTAAAGTGACTGGGCACGCAGGCACTCCTGTACCTCTATGCCATTCAAAGACCACCAGTTACCAGGCCAGGCCAGGTCACGAGTGGCTGAGGCTCCTGGCTGAAGCTGGGTCTCACTGCTGAGTGAAGGCAGGGGCTGGCTCTTGGGCCATCCGCCCTGTACTTTTTCCTTCTTCCGGACAAAGGGGACACCCTCCGCACCCTCTGTGGTCCTCCTCCCCCACCTTCGCTGCTCCTGCAGCTCACAGCTCCTCAGTTACAACTCACAGAGGGTGGAGGCTGGGTTACAAGCAGTCACAGGGAACCGGTCAGAAGGCTGTCTTGAAGACAGACAGCTGAGAGAGGGGGCAGCTTCTGCCAGCAGACACCATGAGGCTTGAGGCCTGGGTGCAGGGTGTGTGCAGCCTGTTTCATACAGACTGGAAGAAGTTGGTTTAAGAAGGCGAAGTGACCGCTGAGACAGGCAGACACCCTGGACCTCCGGGTGCTGGGGCACCCTACTCCCGAGGTCTCAGAGCTCTCCACCACCCTGCCACCCTGCCCCACACAGCCGGCCCTTACCAAGCATACGTGGCCCTGCTAAGGAAGTCCTGAAGAAGCACAAGTCGGGTTTTCTAACACACCATCAGGATGTGTTGGTCCCACACAAAAGAAAGAGTAATTTCCAGACTAAGGTAGACCCATGGTCCATTCAAACAAGCATCCTACTTATGGCAGACACACCAGGGTCGTTTGCAGAAAACCACACTTGTCTTCAAAAATTCAAGCTCAAATGGCTTCCAAAACATCCTAGCCTGGCCGTACGTTCACTACGGGTCCATGAATTTATCTTCACCCTTCTGGCATCTGATTGAATTTTCTGTCTTTGTCCACTCGTAAAGATAATCCACTCCTAATATGTACTGCCCACCCTGCAAAGCGACAATTCTTATTTGGTTGATTTCTTATAGTATAAATAAACTCGTCACAAGCCTCTTCAATGCTCAAAGTATGACCTACAGATTCTCTTTGTCAGCTTATTCACGTCACGGAGTTTCTGTCTTTCTCAAAAAAGGAGAAAAAAATTTTGGCCCCCTAGAAGATGCCGTGGAGAAGAGAATGGCAACCCACTTCAGCATTCTTGCCTGGAGAATCCCATGGACAGAGGAGCCTGGTGGGCTACAGTCCACGGGATCACAGAGAGTCGGACACGACTGAAGTGACTCAGCATACACACAGCTCCGCGTTGAATCAGTCTAGCCATCTTTCCCTAATTCTATGGAGAAGTATAGTACACAGAACCACAGAGTACTCTTGCGTAACCTCAATGTCCCTGAGTGTTTTAGTCACTGTTCTAGCAAATAAGAGTAAACAGTGAAATAAAAGCAGGAATAGAAAAATGAGGAGAAAAAAAATACTACTGGGATTTATTCTATGACACCAACGACACAAAAAGGTTAGAAAAAAAATTCCTAAAATTGTTATTTTTGAGGGGCTGGATGATGGACAAATCCCTTTTTTCTGTATATTTTTCTGCATTACTAAAATTTCTACACTGGCTATGTACCGTCCTAACTTAAAAAATGTTACTGAAAAAAAAACACTGGAGAACAATGTGGTTAAATAAACAGTTAAATGGTCAAAACCGAGGTTAAATGAGCAGCTGGAGACGGCAGAGAGCCCTGCCAAAAGCTGTGGGGACATCAGGCCCTCACAGGGGGATCGGTTCTGGCTGGAGAGCCTTCAGTGGCCTGGATCCTTGCAGGCTCAGGAGATAGAAAATGGGCTCAGAGCAGGTCAGAACCCTTCTCCAGAGGGCTCCCTCCACTTCAGCCAACAGTCACACCTAGAACAGAAAGGCTCTTCCTTTTAAAGGTATTTTAAAAGTACATATGAAGGACCTCAGAACAAAAACGGCTGGAAGGGTCTGGTGGCATGTATGCTTTCCAAGGCGAGCCTACCACTGAGGAACTAATGGGGCCACCGGGGAGAAAGTGCCTGGATCCTCCCCAGCTGCAGGCACACACTGGACATCGAACACATACTCATATATAAATGACAAACTGAACAACCGCGATGAAACGTGTAGGTGGTGGGAGAGGTATGACTAAGCCGCACACTAACAGTGGGAGAGGCCCAGAGGGCAGGCTTCCTGCAGGAGGTGACACCCGCGCTGGGTTAAAGGGATAAGATTTCTTCAACATTTCTTTGCCAAGCAAAGTATGCTTGTGCGCAGGGGTCCAGGCAGGCACAAATCATGGGCACTCGAAGAAAGAGAAGCTGTGTAACCCCAAAGTAGTGCTAAGTATTTCACTGAGGAATCCAGTAAATAGACAGTAAGAGTAAATAGTGAAATCAAGGCAGAGACAGAAAAAAGAACACTGGAATTCATCCTGTGATAAATACAAATGGCTTAGCTTCAGGGAAGACAAAGGCGAACCAAGCCTTGAATAAAGGGTAGAATTTGGATGGAAGGGGAAAGGGAAGAAAAAGGACAGTATGAGCAAAGACAAACGCTGTGGGGAGAAATAGAATGAAGGACATTTGTTCTTTCAGCAAATGTTCATTGCATGCCTCCTCTGTCCCAGGTCTGGGGGCTAAGAGGTTGGGGTGCAAGAGGGAGCTGACATTTATTCAAGCCAACAGACAACAACCCCGTGAGACCAGTACTATTTTCCCCACTGCAGAGATGAGGAAATGGAGGCTGTACAACGAGCAGTTTTTCCAAGGACACAGAGCTCATAAATAGTATACATCTACTTTTAGGTGTGTTTTTATTATAGCCAGGCTTTCGAGAACGTTGATGAGCTGTTTGTTTCTTAAAACATCATGGTTAACGCTCAGAGCATAGGTGGGGGAACCAAGCAGTCCCTATTCTGCTATTCAAGTGGAAAAAAAAATCATGAGCATGTCTTACTTTCCTTTTATGAATTCTTTTCTGCCCTGGAGGATAAATATGTGGGAGTCTTGAGTCCTGACTTACAAATATCCAAGGCCTTTTGGAACAATTGCTAGCAGGACCGGATCAAGCTCTGGAAACCGCCAGATTATACTGACTGGCAACTGATTGAGTCCATTCACTCCAGAATGTGCTCAGAGAGCAAGGGGAGCGTGTCCAGTGAGCGGTCATCTGAGAAAGGTCAGCCGGGTTAACTCCAAAAACGTTTCATAAAGACAAAACCAGATTGAGGATTTGTATGGAAAATGTAAAAAACACTCTGCTGGAAAACTCAGAGACTCCCTCTCGGCCATCGGCCTTACTATTCAGTAAATGACACATCTTCCAGGAAGCTGAGCTGAATGATTCGGAGTTGTCGAAAGTCAGCACGTGAACCTGCCAGGTTCCGTCTCTGGCCAACTTAACGCAGGTTTACCCCCAGGTGATCAAGCTCTTCTGGAAGTAGAGAAGCTTCCAACCCACAAGGTGTAATTAAGCACAGACATACATGCATGCAAACGGTATTGACTAAGAACGAAATAACCTGCTTACATTCTTCTGAGGCTAACCATATGCCTTTAGGTAAAAAGAGGAAAAAAGTTTTTTTTAGGGTCATTGAAAAGTCATTTGAGTCTATAGTAATTCTTTTTTTGCCACATTAAAGTTTTACTTTTCAAACAAGAGGTGTTTCTTGTGGGCCTATTAAAAAAAAAGCTATGAGTCTCTAATCAAATGTAACATTAATGTAAATTTTCTCCATTATTAAATAAGAAATTCATTTTTCCTTTTTAATTTCTTTTTTAATCCACTAATTAGAATATAGCTCTAAAGCTTGCAGTCATACAAATCTATTTTTGTGTTTCTTCTTGAAAGACAAATCTTTCATAGATATTACTATGTGTGATTAACATGGCACCTCACACGCAAGGGTCGATTCTGTACTTGGAATGTCTAAGGCAGGCAGGCCTGGAATAGTCTCCCAGACAGCACTCCTTCTGCACTCCGCCTCCAAAACCTGGCATTGCTAATGCGATCTGTGGGGTAAAAATACCAAATCCCTAAAATATTTTAAAACGTGTATTTCCATAAAGTAAAGGGAAATAACTTTATTGTAAAATTTGTCTACAGCTGAAGATGTTTAATCTAAAGTCCAGTTTGACCTGAAAGTGAAAGTGTTAGTCGCTCAGTCATGTCCGACTCTTTATAACCCCATGGACTGTAGCCTGCCAGGCTCCTCTGTCCACAGGATTTTCCAGGGAAGAATACTGGAGTGGGTTGCCATTCCGTTCTCCAGGGGATCTTCCCGGCCCAAAGATCAAACCCAGGACTCCCACATTATACGCAGATTCTTCACCATCTGAACTACCAGGGAAGCCCTAGTTTGACCTGGACTCTCCAATCGGGCAGCAGCTGACAACGGCATGATTTCAGCGTAATCCCTGAGATCGTTTCGGTACTTTCTTTTCCCCTCATGTAACGTTAGGGTTTCCCAGCCCTTTCATGTTTCCTTGGGGATGGCTAAGTAACAGAGTTCAGCCACAGGAGCAGTCTACCCAGTCCTCTCTCCTGCATTCACTGACTCGTTCCTGCTGGCATCCACTCCAACTTATTAGGACCGACAGGCATACAGAACTTGGACTAGAGAAAAATATTAAAAATATAACTTAAAACATTTACTTTTAGGGCGGCAAAGGGAGATGGAAACTTCTACATTATTCCAAAAAGTAGAGATGTTCACGGTCTCTTATAGCAACTGAAAGTGCAAACCAGCTAGTGTTCCAGGCCATGTGGGAGAAATGTTGAAGACCAACCCAAACTGCAAGAAACGCTTACCTTGCTGAAATGGGAGGCCATTCTGTTTCCACTGGCCTATAAAAATCAAGGCCCCACGTCTGACTACCTCACAAGTATCCCTTCCAAGTTTCAGCTCTTGTTTTTCTGGGATATTGGACTTCTCAGACAAACTGAAAACTAGCAGCAGAGAGACCTAACTAGTACTTTTTAATATGCCCTTTACTGTACCCTTTAAGATATAATGCAGCCGTACGGCAAGGTATGGGCTTCTCCGCTGACTCAGCGGTGAAGAATCCACCTGCGACGAGGCAGATTCGGTAGGAGCCATGGGTTTGATCCCTGGGTCAGGAAGGTCCCCTGGAGAAGGGAAAGGCAACCCGCTCCAGGATTCTTGCCTGGAAAACCCTATGGAGAGAGGAGCCTGGGGGGCTACAGTCCACAGAGTCACAAAGAGTCAAACATGACTCAGCGACCAAGCAAACAACAGTGGTAGGGTATGGTTCTCCTCCACTCAAATGCATAGCTTACTGGGGCAGACTTTCCATCTACTGGAAAAAAAAAAACAAGAAGTCTGTGAAGATGGGCCTCATACCCTGTACTTACATGTACTCCCGTGACTGTGGGAATTCTGGCCCGCCATAAAGATAAAGACAGCTAAACCTGAGGCTGGCTGTTTCTGTCTCCCAATCCAGCTCCCTAGGGCTGGCCTACTGCAGTGGTTCCTAGGGGAGCCTCTGACCAGCAGCACTGGCATCACTGGGTAACTTGTTAGAAATGCACATTCTGCCCCCAGACCTACTGAGTCAGAGACTCTCCGGGGCTCAGTTCCCCAGGTGACTGATGCCCCCAAGTTTGAGAAGTACAGTTGCACAGAGGTAACCATCACACCCCCGGCATCTGTAACTCCCAGAGCCTGCAGGTGGCAGTAAAGGCCAGTTAGAAGAATTACAGGCAGCTCAAGTTCTAAGTGTTACAGAGCCAGCCTGCCTGACCACACTGTTCAACCATTTCTTAACAGCTGGCTCAGCCTCCTCCAATGAGTTTGAAGGTCAGAGTACGTCCCAGCTTTGAACAGGAACTGGGCTGAAATTCTTGTGGTCCGAAAGAAGACACAGTGACCCTACGAATTTCAGGGATGCAATCAATATTTAATTATCTTAAAGATTTTGTGTTTAATACTATGAGGATACAAACATACTTGAAGAATGAAAATTTCAATACTTATTAAATAGAACAAGAAATTCAAATATTCTCGGCCATTATGTGTATCTGAATTATTTTTATGCACTCTGAATGATTTGAGTCCCCACCATTAAAATCTCATTGAGATAACATGGTAACAGTGAGAAATTTTCTACTGTAAAGCATGTATCAGGCATCCCTTTACTATTTACTAGACTCTATGAAAACCCTGAATTTTGCATTAATTTGCCTTACACAAACTACAAACATCTCCAGTGAGGATGTGGAGCAACGGGAACTCTCACACAGCTGGGCAAATAAATCAGTACAACCACTCTGGAAAACTGTTGAGCAGTGTCCACCAAAGCTAAACACACAATATCCAGGGCCAGCAATTCTACTCCTGGGTTTGCACCACAGAGAAATGATCACATCCTGCTACTTAAAGCCTCATAAAAGTGTTTGTAGAAGTGTAACTGGTAATACGGAGAAGGCAATGGCAACCCACTCAGTACTCTTGCCTGGAAAATCCTATGGATGGAGGAGACTGGTGGGCTGCAGTCCTTGCGGTCAAAAAGAGTCGGACATGACTGAGCGACTTCACTTTCACTTTTCACTTTCATGCATTGGAGAAGGATATGGCAACTCACTCCAGTGTTCTTGCCTGGAGAATCCCAGGGATGGAGGAGCCTGATGGGCTGTCATCTATGGGGTCGCACAGAGTCAGACATGACTGAAGTGACTTAGCAGCAGCAGCAGCAACTCGTAATAGTTACAATCGGGAAAAAATAATCCAAATATCTACCCTCAGTAGTGGAAAAAAATAATATGACCATGCATACAATAAAATAGACACAGCAAGGAAAACACAAATGAACCAACAATCCTGACCACTGCTACAGACTACAGATGAGCCTCACAGATGTAACGCTGAGTAAAAGATGCAAGGGATTAAGAATCACATGCTTGACCAAACAGGCAGAACAAATATCTGGTGACAGAGGTCAAAATAGAGGTTACTGAGGCCATCTAGAACAGGCAAGAGGAGCTCACAGGGTAAGTTCTAGGTCTTGATGTGTGGAATGGTGACAGGGGTGTATACATATGAAAACTTCATTGACTTGCACACTTAAAACTTTTACACTTTACTATATGTATATGGGTTTCCCAGGTGGCTCAGCAGTAAAGAATCTGCCTGCTAGTGCAGAAGAGGCAGGTATGATCTGGGTCTGGGTCAGGAAGGTCTCCTAGAGGAGGAAATGGCAACCTACTCCAGTATTCTTGTCTGGGAAATCCCATGGACAGAGGAGCCTGGCGGGCTACAGTTCATGGGTTCACAAAGAGTTGGACTGGCCAAGACCAAATGATTAAAGAACAATATATATGTTATATTTCTTTATAAAGGGACAACAATATGTATGTTATACTTCTTTACAAAGAGAAGAAAAGTTACACACACACAAAATATCTTTGACAGATTCTCCTGTAATAATTTTCAGTATCTATCATAAAAATATTCCCTGATAGCTCAGAAGGTAAAGAATAGGCCTCCAATGTAGGAGACATAAGAGATTCAGGTTTCATCCCTGGGTCAGGAAAATCCCCTGAAGAAGGAAATGACTACCCATTCTAGTATTCTTGCCTGAAAATCCCCATGGACAGAGGAGCCTAGCGGACAATAGTCCAAGGGATCACAGAGTTGGACACGACTGAGCAACTAAGCACACTTAAAAATCTAAATTACTGGGCAACTACATTTGACATCAGAGTATCATTTACTGCAAAAACACTGCGTTTGCTGAGCTACATCTCAAAATTAGATACTATATTCAATTATGCCATCAAATCAATGTATCCTCCTATGAAAAGGCCAAAACTTTCTGGCTTGCACTCCCTGGTCCCAAACTCCATTTATTCTGCCACTTCATGCCATCATAGGTGGCAACTGATGTCCATCATCCCTAGCCCCTGCAGGTCTGGATGTGGTCACCATCCCGGGGAGGCTGACAAGGCTGGCTCCAATCCTTAGCTACCTGCCTGAATCTCTCCGAATCACCCTTGTCCTAACCCCCGCCACCATGCAGCCTCACAAATCAAGGCATGTCCCAGTGCAGGGAAAGTGTTAAGACAGCACAGCCATCAGGTCAATGCGGACCTACTGGATTCTAGGTTCCGATCTAGTAGGGCTCAGATGCTAAGACAACGTCGACTAGGACGCACCAAATTACACCCCAAGAGCAGACACCTCCAGGCCTCGCCGCTGGCCCCCAGGTCCTGAACCCGCGCCGCCCTCCCCAAGCCTGCGCCGCTCCCTCCAGGCCTCCCGATCCACAAAGAACCCGAACCGGGAAAATCCACTCGGTCTGCTTCTGCGCTTCCGGCTCAGGTTTAAAAAAAAAAAAA
>SJYQ01129236.1:551078-564176 GCA_006410935.1 Redunca redunca
GCTAACTACATTGTATTATTCTAAGGCACTGAAGAATTATATTAATATTTTTAAATAAGTTCTAAATCTAAAATATTGCACACAGTACTTTATACTGATGCTTTTGGCTACACAAACTTGGCTTTCCAGGCCATTTATTCTCAAAATCAGTAAAACCCACACAGGCCAACAATCTCTGAAAAAATCAAAAACATCACTTCTTCTCGCAAGTCCTCTATCTTTACTTTGCCTTAGTTTATACATGGTTTCTGTTTGATGAGTTAGAAAATAACAAATAACAGAGATATGCGAACATACAGCAGTTCCTTAATGCATAGTAAGTATTGATGAACTATGTCACTTACTCTGACAGAGACCTTTCCTTTTATGTTTTACAGTGATGTCGAAAATGCTTATTATCTGTTTGAAAAACATTAAAAGCTTTAAATTCAAGCAGCTCATTTTTCATTTTGTTAATTGCATAACATACTAATGTTGCACTAGGTTGTTTTTTTCAGTGGTATAATGATGCAACAATATTTACATACCAACTCTGGTTTTCCTTTAATGGTTTCTATAACAAGATCATAATTTCCTTTAGCGTAATCACTGGCAGATTTATTTGGCGTCCCATCTTCACTCTGCTCTGGCTTTGGGGGGCCTGGGAGAGAGCACATACTTTCCCTTTCCCCACTCAGTACACTCTGCTCCTGTGTAGATGCGGCAGGTCTGGGCTACACTCCTGCCAGACATCCATGTTTAAAAACCTTTTAGGATGCAGTATCAGTGGAAGTCAACTGATTCCTCTGAATTCTGCCCCAGAGCTTTAACAAATTGGTTTAGCCACCATAATTTTACTATACAGTAATGTAAATATGTGAAAGATGGATGACTGGAGGAAATTTTCACTGAAAATTTTACCGAACCAGTTTCAATAGATTCATAGGAGAGGTGACGTTACGAAAAACAGAGTTATGGTATTCAGGGTTTTCTATAATGCACTGTTAGTATCAAGGCTGACTTTGAAAACAGCAGTTTCTACCCAGAGCTCTATGACACTGCCTCAGAAATCCCTGTAACCTGTCCTTCACCTTGCCATGCTTTCCATCACTGTAGCTAATGCCGTGGAACACTATAAATGCATCTTCTGCATTTTTTAAATTTTCCCCACATAGAACAATAATAAGGTGTTAAGATATGTCTGGCTATCTTGCTCAACATGCCTTGAGAGTAGATGAAAACACCATAACATGATGTTCCAAATTTAGCTCCATTTGTCCTGCATGAAGAAACAAAATCAAAAAACAAAAAACAATTTCAAGCTGTCCCCTAAATGGAGCCGATTTCAGAAAAAAAAATACCATTAATCAGAGCACTACATATTGGTGTGACTTGCTCCTTGGATGACATTGTATGAGATAACTTCACCTACCTCTCATTCTGTTTGAGAGAGTTTGTTAAATGTCTAGGTTCTTTTCAGTAGGGAGTGACCTGTTTTAAACCATAGGAACAGCAGACTTTTGAAAAGAAAAACTCTTCACACATGATCGAGTTGGGTAAAGCTGTGATTTTCTGCTTGGCTAGAACACAGTCTATGATTCAGTCATAAGGTTAATCAATCTGAACTAAAATGTATAGGGATATACATAAAAGATATACATCAAATGTAATCCTTAATGTCTTGGGAGGAGCATGTATTTATATGTCCTCATAGTGATGACTCAAACTAATTCCAACCCTATCCTGAGATCTCTAATGGCTACCTTCTGTGTTGTTAATTCACTTTGCTGGGAGATGTCCCTTCCTGAAGAGTAGTTAGAAATATGCATTGAAACCTATGGCATAGGCTTAAAAGAAAACCTTTACATATTAAAAGCTAACAGAATGATTCATGGCTAGCAATAAGTGTAACATATTTAATATTTTATTAAAAATGTTCTTGTAATAATTGAAACTCAGAGCAGGATTTATTTCAATTAGCTTGGGAAGCAAAATAAATATTTAACTTATTTATCATTTCATAATTAAGATCTATCGTTTAAATGAGATGCAATTAGTTTTCTCTCTTAAATGAAATGAGGCTCCATGTAGTGTGGGCCAGGGCTGTTATTTCACTTTACTCTTCCAAGGGGCCATTTGTTTTTAAAGGTTTTTCTTTCTTTTTTCCTTTTTTTTTTTGGTGCTTTTAATCTGCTCAAAAAAGTGTCAAACTCAACTGCTCCCATACCTGAACAGTCAAGACTTTCTTCTATTTTGTAATGTATGTCTGCTTATTAAAGTCTTCAAGACATCCTAGACTTAGGCAAACAGTGTCCAAATGTACCATATTTAGCTTCTATCTCAAAATCTCCCGAGCTGTCAATTTAGGTGTTAAAGAGACCATTTGTAAAGCTTGGCTGGGAATTGCCATTATTGACTGGAATGTGTGTTTATCATTACATTCAATGATGAAAGTGGAACATGTAGCATATGAATAAATGTCAGCAGATGTTTCTTTTAAATGGCCTGATTTCAACCTCCTGTTGTTTGTCTTGAATACAAATATTAAAAAAGGGAAAAAAGGCAGAATTTTTTATGACATAAGTGCAAGGGTAGTTAGATTTTTTGAAAAACAACAAAAATAGTGGCTAGAATATCAGACTGAGGGAATCAAGTAGAATTAAGAGTTAGTTGGTTATGCTCAGATACTCCTATGGGCTTCTAAGTAGATTTAGCAAAAGGAGGTTTTCCATATGTTGTAACAGCAAAATCCAACCTCGCGGATTTTTTGTGTTTAACAGCTGCTACTAATGATTGTTTTATTTTTTTAAAAAAAACAGCTGAATTTGATTACAGCACAGAGGGTGTTCAACTTGGGTTAAGGGTCTTCAAAAGTCTTGATCTCTTATCTGAAGATGATGAACGAAAATATTCAGGGGCAAATGGACACAATTTCCTTTTAAATTCTTATTTTGAAAGACAGACAATGAACACAGAAAGCGTATTTTACCTATTGTAGTGAGGGGAAAATCCAATGTAAATTCAGTGGTATATAAATAAAACAGACATTTTAGTTGGAAAGACAGACTCATCTTTTGTTCACTTCTCTAGCAATTTCTGAGAATGTGTCTATTTAGTGGAACTCTTGTGGTGCTTTGGGGGCTGTAAATATTTGGGTGTCATTTTAAGCGTATAAAATGACTAGAGACAAATTCTGGGTGGGATTTAAGAGATGGAAATATAACTTTAGAAATCAGGCACTCATATTAAATTTCCAACATGATTGGTCTAAAAATACTCCAGAGAAAATTTTCAAATATTATATGTCTTGTAACAAAATTGTTCAGAATTTGTCACCATTTCCACTTTATTTAAATGAGAATAATTTGTACTTCAGATTGTAAGGAGCACTACAGGCTAACGCTTATGTCTGTCAAAAACATAGAACTTTCAAAGCCACTGAAGTTATGAGAAAAGCATGTTCCAAGCTTCAAAAAGGGCAATGACTCCGGGTCGGCTTTTATCCCTGGCTTTCATTTTGGTAGCAGGATTGTTTGTAGCCACTGTTAGTGGTGGGCACAGATATTGCATACACAATTAGCCATTTTCTCTTAGTTTTGAGAGTGTAAATGCCTAATTGCTTGTGCAATTAAAGGAAGCACAAATTTTCTGCCTGTAACATAGAAGGCTAGGGTGGAATGTAAATTAAAACCATTAGTGTAATTTTCTGACTTGTATATCAACAAATTATATATGTTTCTCCTATATGTTTGGTATTTCTGTGGTATTGATGAAAAAGCTACCATTTAAAATGAGATGTGCTCTTATATAATGCATAATTACAGAGAATTAATTCTCATATAATGCTTAAGACAGAGAACATTTTGACAAATCATGCTAATCAAAATGTCAAGTTTAATATTTAACAGTCAAACTTTTAATAATACTTTTTTAAAAGGAGTTAAAGTACTGCATTTGTTTACTGAAGTTTTCTGGTGGAATAATGTAGTATTTATTTTAAAATCCCAAATTGAAGCTAAATCTCCGTTTCCATCATTGGCACATACTCATCTTTGGAAGTCACAAATAGCAAAAACTACACTTACCTAGGGGCTTCCCTTGTGGCCCAGCTGGTAGAGAATCCTCCTGCAATGTGGGAGACCTGGGTTCGATCTCTGGGTTGGGAAGATCCCTTGGAGTAGGGAAAGGTTACCCAAATCAGTACTTTGGCCTGGAGAACTCCATGGACTGTATAGTCCATGGGGTTGCAAAGAGTCGGACACAACTGAGCAACTTTCACTTTCATACTTACCTAGACTGGAAACTTGCCTCAGCCATACTGCATCCTCACCAGATACTTTCAGTAAACAAGCGCTCACATTCCATCCCTGAACACACTTTCCACATTCCTTCAGTTCAGTACTTTGCATAACCTCTTTCTATCACAAACATAAACTGTAGTTTCCCCTCTAAAGAACCATAGGTCAGGCCATAGTCATCTTCCTTCACCTTCTTTTCCAAATTCTCTCCCTTCTACTGTTTGCTGTCCTGGTTTTCTACTTCCTAATATGGGTGTACATGCATACCCTCACACTAATATGTCCATGACACCTATTCCAGGACTCATCTTCACCTACAAAACTATCAATACTTGACATACGAAATATAAAATGCCTATTCATTAACTCTATCTCACTTAACTATGCTTAACCACAATTGAAATTATGCTCTAAGGCTTTATTATGATAAAAAAGCATTATTAACTAGTTGAAGAGTTCTTTGTTCAGAAGGTGAAAGGACTTGAGAAATGCTGGAATTTCATTGTACCTCATACATATGCCACATAAGGAAATAGGACCCTGAGCAGGCAAAGGTGCCCATGCTGTGTTTGGCAGGGAAAGAATAAGAATCCCTTCCGTCACTTTGCCTCTACTCATGAGGCAGAGCATGAATTTATTCCCCAGGTTATTCAATGCACCATGGGCCAAAGGGTACGGTAATAACCCTTTCTGAACTTCTGTTTGCTATCCCAAGGGTCCCAACCTAGCCACAAAAGCAGGAAAGGCACAGTGGGCATTCCTTCACAATGCCTTATATACAGAAGACATGGGATAGGAGTGTCTCAGGATTGAACTGAATTAGTAATGTTGGATGATAAGAACTTGCACTTAATCCACAAAGAGAAAAACAACCTTTGTCATGAGGAAATTAATAATAACCTTTTGTAATAATGCATCTCATATTTTAGGATTGTAAAAGTGAAAGGTTAATGCTCAGTCATGTTTGACTCTTTGTGACCCCATGGACTATACCTGACCAGGATCCTCTGTCCATGGGACTTTCTAGGCAAGAATCCTGGAGAGGGTAGCCATTACCTTACTCCAGGAGATTTCCTAACCTAAGGATTGAACTTGGGTCTCCTGCATTAGTGAAAATGAAAGTGAAGTCGTTCAGTCAACTGTCCAACTTTTTACAACCCCATGGGCTATAGCCTACCAGGCTTCTCTGTCCATGGGATTTTCCAGGCAAGAGGACTGGAGTGGGTTGCCATTTCCTTCTCCAGGGGATCTTCCAAACCCACGGATTGAACCTGGGTTTCCTGCATTGCAGGCAGACGCTTTACCCTCTGAGCCACCAGGGAAGGTGCATTGCAGGTATATTATTTACCGTCTGAGCCATCAGGTTACATGTCAAAAGAAAAGGATATTCTAGGATGACAGGTTGCCTTCATCCTTATGGAGATGTTTTTAACTGCAGACGAACAGTTATGTCATTTTGTGATTCTAAATACACCTGGAAGTCCTGATAATTACCCATTTTTTAAGGAAAATAGATTGACTAGAAAACTTGATGGTCTGATGATGTGTATTCCTCTTACACTAAGAACAATGGCTAGTTAAGATATGAGGATTGCCATGTTCTTAAATTTAGCTTTCTCACTGAAGCTGGCCACTGTCTTCCAGAATGAGTTTTAGGATGTAACAGTTTGTGGGGGAGATGCAATTAGATCATCTTAAGAAATTTTCATTTTCTAGGAACTCACAGACACTCAATGCCATTTTGTGACTCTACAAAACTGAGGGCGTGATGGGTAGGGTGCAGTATTCAAAGAATGTATTTGAGTGTTTTCTTGGAGTATCTCATTGTATTAGAGTTCTGGACAAAATCTTTTTACCCAATCTAGTTTAACATTCAGATACTGTAATATATTAATAAAAAGTTAAAGTGACTTACTAGCATGTCACACTTAAAATCAGGAAAGAGCAAATGGTTTTGAACCACTCAGGTTAGATTTATTTTCTCTCTTGTATAGTAATCACAGTGGTCACCATGGTTCTTACATTAAGACTTTTTATTAGTTTTTAAAATTCTTCTCTTTAATTGGTATGCTGTTAGAAAGGGTTTATAGCTTCTAATAGTTTAGGATTCAGGTCCCAAGTAAATCAAATAGCAAGAATTATATAGAAGCTGGAGAGCACAGGAGCTTAAGGACCAATGTTCACCAGAGAAGAATCTTTCAAAGACAGGTAGTCCTCCATAAGCATGAACATTAAACAGTTACTAGCTCCCAAAGCCCCCCATATCCCAGTGCACCAGCAATTCTTGTCATGTGGTTTAGAAGAGTTTAGAGAGAAAGTGTTAGTTGCTCAGTCATGTCCAACTCTGTGAAACCCCATGGACTGAAGCCCACCAGGCTCCTCGGTACAGGGGATTCTCCAGACAAGAATACTGGACTGGGTTGCCATTCCCTTCTCCAGGGTATCTTCCTAACCTAGGGATCGAACCCAGGTCTCTTGCATTGCAGGCAGATTCTTTACTATCTGAGTCACCAGGGAAGCCCTTAGAGAGACAGAGAAAAAAAAAAAAAAACACGGATGGTAAAAGAGCCAAAATGTAACACACCTCCTGTGTTCAAGGTACTCAGCAGAGCAACTTCACAGAGAATATTTCCTTTATTGTCCAACCATGTTGAAAGATGGGTAATGTCACCCTTAATTTCTGGAAGAGAAAATAGATGCATAGTTTCAAGGAAGCACTAGTCGAAGAGCATGTTTCTCCTTGGGGTTAACATATTGGGCCAGCCGGAAAAGAGCAGCCCAAATAATAGGTACTACAGACCAATTCCCTGGTGGCTCAGAGGTTAAAGCATCTGCCTGCAATGCGGGAGACCTGGGTTCGATCCTTGGGTTGGGAAGATCCCTTGGAGAAGGAAATGGCAACCCACTCCAGTATTCTTGCCTGGAGAATCCCATGGATGGAGGAGCCTGGTGGGCTACAGTCCATGGTGTCACAAAGAGTCGGACACGACCAAGTGACTTCACTTTCACTTTCAAAGACCAATTATAGAGGCAAAGGATAGAGATTAAAATGCACAACCTTACATAGAGCTCATTATAATTACTGAAACCAGAGAAGAGCAGGAGTCCTTTAATTCTTCAGTAAATTCTCACTGATATTAAAGATAGGCTTTTAATAATTATCATGCTCAATTTTCAGCAAATAAAGGAACAGATGCTAAGAGTTTCCAAGTAGCCTTAAGTCTTAGCACAGACCAACTCAGATTAAGTTTGAGATTATAAAGAGAATTCTTCTTTTTTTAACTGAAGTAGAGTTGATGTACGATATTATATAATTATAGGTGTACAATACAGTGATTCACAATTTTGAAGGTTATAGTCCATTTATTAGTTATTATAAAACATCACCTATGTTCTCTATGTTGTACAATATAACTTTGTGGCTTATTCGTACACAACAGTTTGTACCTCTTAACCCCCTGCTCCTAATTTTTTGACAAGTCTACTGATGCTTTAACACAGCTATCAAATCTAGCTCTTAAAGGAATTCTCAGTTCACTGCACTCATATGTTTTGTTGAGAAGTTTTGTTTCTTTGATCCTGATCTAAAGAACTAATTAAGAGTATTAGGAGTTTCACTATATTCCAGAGGTTTCTTACTCTCTAACTCAACCTTTTGGGTTTTCAAACATTTTTAAAGATAATGGTTTCTATATTGTTTTGGTACTTATGACGGTTGTTATCAGAAATAAGTTTCTTTCACTTAAGAGCTTTCAAAATGATTAATCATAAAAAGAAAAAAAACTTTTTCACAAAGATATGTAAAATATTTAATTAGGAATCTATTTAAATTCTTACTTGAACACTCTCTACATATAATCTTTATATTTATAAGACTACAACATCTAAGATTAGTGTTTTTTACTGTATTAAAATGCCTAAAAAAGAAAACTGCACCTAAAATTTTAAACCGTATAAAATAAAACATCAATAGATACATCAAAATTTTACTCTTCCAATATTATTCTCTGATTCATTCCCTTTATATACTAACACTGTCACAGTTAAATCACTCTCTATCAAATATAGGAACAGAATGATACAACATGGGATGAGCCAGATATGATCAGATAACTTTTAATCTATGCAATTGTGGAGCTCATATTAATGAGGGAATCCACGTCAAAAATTAGTAACAGGAGGTATTGTACAGATGGATGGCAATAAAAAATTCCAATTTAAGATGAAAGTAGCAGCAATGCAAATTAGTGCAAAGTGTAACTTTTGTTCACAAAAAAATTAAGGTCAAATTGCACAGATTTAGAACTAAGTGTGTTAACTTCAGACATTGTCAGCAGTTTCTTTGGAAACTTCAGTCACTCATCTTTCTGAGATTATTATTTTTTAGAAAAGTGTCATATCCTAAATGGTGTTTTTCCAGTTCTTCCACCTTGACTTGTATACTTGCAGACTCTTTCAACTATTTCCAATTAGAATCTCCAATCTAAAAACCCATTTTTAAAGAGAAACATTTGGAAAATAAAGTTCAATGCCTAAAGAGCAGAAATATTCTGTGTGACTAGACAGCCCTAGACAGAAGATTTTCAATGAGGAAATGAGAGTTCTGAAGCATTTGGGACCAAAGGAAAAGAATATTTCTTCCCAAACATTTCCAGCTTAGAATATGTGTGAGGAAACTGGAATTTTCAAACCTTAAAAAAAAGAGAGAGAGAAAACATTTTGGCTGATAAGATGTTACTGAATAAAATATTATCTGAAACAAATGTTTAATTCAGAAAACACCTGCCAATGTAGATGTGCCCTTCAATAAATATGGCATCTCCATCCTCATTTAACATGTTTCTTAGCAATGAAATGTTGGCATTAAATTTAAACATAAGTTCAGTATAAAACAGGCATATAGCTATATCTTGTGGACATGGTGTTATAACAGCTAGACCAGGGAGTTTCAATGTTTTGAAGTCACAACATTTTTATATTAACACCATTTGGATATCATAATTAAGTAGTAAGGTGTTTAGCGATATATACAAGAGAATAGTAATCTAACCACAGTGATACTGGTCTTTTGTTGATAATTTACATAAAAGAAATAATCTGAAAATAGGGCTTTTAATAATATAAAAACAGCAAAGTAGGCCATAAGCAATATAATAACATTTCCATTTTCCTCTTTACAGTGTGTTTGCTGGATCATGTAAAATATCTTCAGAACTGTGGCAAGCGGCAATATACAAGCTATTTGTTTTCTAATGCAACCTTGAATGCCCTTTAGACAAATGTTATCTTTGTAGAACAGAGGCAGTAAATAAATTCAGAGATCTGAATGAAAACGGATTCATTCTTTCATGGATTTACAAATTACATCCCTCCTAAAAACTTATTATATAAAATAAAGATCTGTAATTTCCAATAAAAACAACCAATGGGTATTATACTTGCAAACCATGAAAACTGGCAGACACTATGCAACGTTAATTTGAAGGATAATGTAAAAAAAGTCCTGAAACTGGGAAATTGCAATTGTCAAAATAAAGAAAACCAGATGCTACCTTGGTTGAAAGAAAAGTTTCAAGGCACAAGAATATCTTAATTACAATGACAGTTGTTATACCATATCCTCCAGGTTTGAATTGGATTGAGGGTGAAGAAAATCTTCAGAACGTATTCCAATATATACATTTACAACTAGAAAGCTGTAACTTAAAGACTCATGCAAATAATTAATGAAGAAAAAGCAACATTTTTTGAAAATGTATGTATAACAGAATACTATTAAGATTATTTTATAGAAGAGTTATTATAATGAAGTATTTTGATACAGATATGTTTAAAGCTTTCACTTGAAATATTTATCTTATTAGGTATCAGTTTATCAGATCAAATATTTGCTAATATAGATATTAAGAAGATGAGATATTGGTCAGGTAAAACTACATGAGAGAATGGGATGGAGAGGAGGTTGTGGAATTAAACCTCCCTTAGAATGAAGATATGAAGATACAGAGGAAAGACTATCCATGATTTCGATGAAAAATGTAAGGTGGGCCTCGTGCTTACAATGATTCTGTAATGTCAAAAAGGAAAAGAGGTACTGAACATAGCAGTTCCAAAAGTATTTCCTGAAACACAGTGTTTTCTTAATGTCTGACTCTTGAGTAAAAGGATGACGAGGTTCACCCTACTTGTGAAATATTGTAGATTAATGCTTAGATCAATTCTTAACTAATTGAAAGCTATGACTTTAAAAATCTCAATCTAACAATATTTAGTGTTGATTATATTGCTAAATGGATTTCTTGAACTTCATCCAAGATAGTCTAATTATTGAGACTCTATTTTAAAACTCCTATAGAAGCATATACCCCAAGAACCAAATATTGTGATGCCCTGAGGGATGTTTTCCCTCCTATTTTGTTGTCACTTTATAACTACAGTATCACACACCAAAACTCTGGTTTATTAATATCTCTAAACATAACAATGCTTCTCAAGTACAAAATACACTTTTAATTGATAACAGAAAATTATCTAAATCAAATTCACAATATACATATTTAAAGCATGCTCAGAATATTACTGGAGTTCTTTGTAATACAACAGAAGATAGAGTTTGGAATTATTCATTTTAGAACAAATTGTTATCTGTAAAATATCATGCAATATTGGATAATCTCAACATAGGGCTGGAGGAGAAATTACTTTCACTTCCAAACACCATGAGGTAGCTTAGAGTAGATCAAAGCTCTTTGTGAGAACAATTAGGAAAAGCTACATAGCACACAAAGACATAGGCTTGAAGGCACTGGAGAACTGCTGAGACAGCCAGGATTCAAGGGGCAAACTTCTGGAGGCAGGGAAGGAGCTTACTAGGACGAGCCCCATTTTTTTATGCCTATTTTCCTCCCATGGCATGTGCCAATTCTTAGCTTAGGGAAAGAAGATGAAAAGGCAGGTTAAGTCAACTGCACCTATTGAGAAGGCAAAAACTGGAGTTGTGTGCTATCAAGGAAGGCAGAAATTTGTTGGGCCTAAAACCACCCAAAAAGGAAAAATCTTGTAGTTCTTCAGGAGTTACCAACAATGCTGCATTGATGATTAGGCTAAGAAGTCAGGAAGAAAGTAAATACACAGTAGGACAGAGATATTCTTATGGTCCTGGGAAGTCTCTGCTGGGAACTCTGGAAAGTTGCACCTTAGAAAGGGATGAATAAGAGGAAGGCCAAATCCTACCAGGACATGCTCAGTTGTGTCTGACTCTTTGTTACCCCAAGGACTACAGCCTGCCAGGCTCCTCTGCCCATGGAATTTTCCAAACAAGAATACTGGAATGGGTTTTCACTTCCTTCTTCAGGGGATCTTCCCAACCCTGGGATCAAACCTGTGTCTCTGAATTATTTATTTTAAAGTAAATTGTCAATATGTAAAATATCACTCAATACTGGCTAATCTCATCATGGGGGATTACTTTCACTTCCAAATACCACATAGTAGCTAAGAAGAGATCAAAGCTCTTGCTGAGAAGAATTAGGAAAAGCTATATAACATACAAAGACATAAACTTGAAGGCAATGTCATCTTCTGCATTGGCAGGTGCATTCTTTACCCCCAAACCACCTAGGAAGTCCCCCGTCTATCATTAAGTATGTTCTATCTTTTTGCTGCCTGACAGAAGGTAAAATAAATCCTCTTTAGAATAAGAAAACATAAATTAATTCCTACAATCAAACACAATGTCTAGGATTCAATTTTTTTTAAAGTCTTACTGAAGTAAAATATCAAAAGAACAAGTAGTAGCTAATAGAAATAGATCTGTAGGTGACACAAATGTCAGAATATCCAGACATGGAATTAAAAATTAATTGATCAATATGTTCAATAAATGAAATAAACCAGATAATCCTACCATAGAATTGGAATATATAAAAAGAATCAAATAAAAATTTTACATGTAAAAATTATAGTAACTTAAATTCAGATTTCAAAAGATAAGGTAACTGTAGTTGGGGAAGAGCTGAAGAAGGGTTTACAGATCTGTTAGATAGGCCAGTAGAAAATATCTAAAGAACAGAAAATATTTAAACAACTATACTCCAATATAAAATTAAAAATAAAGCATTAATGAAAAATACAGAATATATAGGTGAGTTGTGGTTAAAAATTCTAATATACACACAATGTGAGAGCTTGAAAGGGTAGAAGAACAATGGGCCAACTGCAATATTGCAGAGACTTTAAACAAGACTTTTAAAATGCTGGTGGAAAAAAAAACAATAACACAAGAACAAATACAGAATGTCTTATGAACCCAAAGAAGGTAAAAACAAACAAACAAAAAGATTACACAAGGAAAATCACACTGAATTTCTTCAGCATAAATCAAACAGAAAACCATAGACAGTTTAGTCTTAAGAGTACTTGAAGGATGAAAAAGTCATTACTTTCAAAGAAGTGAAAAAAGCAATGAAAGCCAGAAGATAATGAAACATCTTTAAAGTGTTAAAAGGAGAAAAGAACCTACTAAATCAAAATTTTATACCCAGATGAGATATCCTCCAAAAAAGTGATGCTAAGATACAAATACAAAAAAAAAGATTTTTCAGAGCAATAGATTCACACTAAAGAAAACAATAAAGTATTTCTTTTAGCAGAATTAAAATAAATCCAGAAGCAGAGAAATGAAGAGCAATGGATAAATTAAATATGTTTACACAGTGAAACAGATAGTAAATCCACAAAAAGAAATAATATGTTTTGTGGTTTATAAAATAGTTAGAAGTAAATGTGTAACAAAAACATAAAAAGTCAAGAAGTAGGTAAA
>SJYQ01129236.1:564962-587462 GCA_006410935.1 Redunca redunca
TCAATATAAAAAACAAATAGTAATTCTATATACCATCAATAATTAGAAAATTAAGTTTTAAAAATATACAGAAAATTTGCAATAGCATTCCAAAAAACAAATGTCAAAGAAAAAATTTTAATATGTAAGAGACCTCTACTTATAACACTATAGGACATTATTGAGAGAAATTAAGACTATAAACACTAAAGATGAAAGGATCTGTGAATAGAATACAATGTTGAAAACATAGCATTTCTCCCCAAAATGATATATAGATTCAATGCATTCCCAATCAAAATTATACAAGATATTTTTAAATGTGGAAATCAGCAAGATAATTTTAAATGCAAAGAGATAAGAATAGCCTAAATCAGTTTGAAAAAGAACAAAATCAAAGGATACACATTGCTAGAAATCAAGACTTAGTACAAAGTATAGTGATTCAGAGTATAGTACATAAGGAAACTAAAGGAGAATCTAAATACAGATGTACACATATATCAATACACAGTCGATTTATGGGAAAGGTGATTGCACTGCAATACTGAAAGAATTATCTTTGCAATAAAGTGTTATTCCAATTGAATATATATGAAGGAAAAGGCTTCCCTGGTGGCTCAGAGGTTAAAGCGTCTGCCTCTAATGCGGGAGACCTGGGTTTGATCCCTGGGTCAGGAAGATCCTCTGAAGAAGGAAATGGCAACCCACTCCAGTACTCTTGCCTGGAGAATCCCATGGATGGAAGAGCCTGGTGGGCTACAGTCCATGGGATCGCAAAGAGTTGGACACGACTGAGCGACTTAACTTGTTAACCTGAAGGAAAAATTATAAGGGATTCCTACTCTACAGTATACACAAAAATCACTTCAAGTTGTCCACAGGTCTAAAAATAAAAGGTTAAAAAATAATCTCTCCTCCCCCCCGCTCCCAAGTAGGAGTATATTGTCACATTTTGGGGGTAGGTAAAGATATCTTTAACAGGAAACAAAATGCACTAACCATAAAAGAAAAGGCCACATTAAAATTAAGAAAGACACCATTAAGAAACTATGACCCAGCAATCCCACTGCTGGGCATACACACCGAGGAAACCAGAATTGAAAGACACACATGTACCCCAATGTTCATCACAGCACTGTTTATAATAGCCAGGACATGGAAACAACCCGTATTACTCAGCCATTAAAAAGAATACATTTGAATCAGTTCTAAGGAGATGGATGAAACTGGAGACAATTATACAGAGTGAAGTAAGCCAGAAAGAAAAACACCAATACAGTATACTAACGCATATATATAGAATTTAGAAAGATGGTGATGATGACCCTGTATGCAAGACAGCAAAAGAGACACAGATGTGTAGAGTGGACTTTTGGACTCTGAGGGAGAGGGAGAGGGTGGGATGATTTGGGAGAATGGCACTGAAACATGTATACTATTATGTAAGAAATGAATCACCAGTCTATGTTCGATGCAGGATACAGGATGCTTGGGGCTGGTGCACGAGGATGATCCAGAGAGAGCATATGGGGTGGGAGGTGGGAGGGGGTTTCATGTTTGGGAACTCATGTACATCTGTGGCAGATTTGTGTCAATGTATGGCAAAACCAATACAGTATTGTAAAGTAAAATAAAGTAAAAATAAAAATAAAAAAAAAAAAGAAAGTGAAAAAGGCACTGGAAAAAGTTGATTGCAATGCATTGATCTCACGAAGGACGTATGCAGACTATACCAAGTTCTACAAAACTATATAAAAAAGACAGCAGAAAAGAAAAATGGACAACAGATATTTCACAATAGCCAGTAAACACAAGAAAAGCGGCCAAACACTATTAGTTTCTAAAGGCAAGTAAATTAAAATTACAATGAGATACCACTACATCAGTTCAGTTCAGTTCTCATCATGTCCGATTCTTTGTGACCCTATGGACTGCAGCACCCCAGGTTTCCCTGTCCATCACCAACTCCTGGAGTCCACCCAAACCCATGTCCATTGAGTCAGTGATGCCATCCAACCATCTCATCCTCTGTCATCCCCTTCTCCTCCTGCCCTCAATCTTTCCAAGCATCAGGGTCTTTTCCAATGAGTCAGCTCTTCACATCTGGTGGCCAAACAATGGAGTTTCAGCTTCAACATCAGTCCTTCCAATGAACACCCAAGACTGATCTCCTTTAGGTTGGACTGTTTGGATCCCCTTGCAGTCCAAGGGACTCTCAAGAGTCTTCTCCAACACCACAGTTCAAAAGCATCAATTCTTTGGCACTCAGCTTTCTTTATAGTCCAACTCTCACATCCATACATGACTACTGGAAAAACCACAGCCTTGACTAGACAGACCTTTGTTGACAAACTAATGTCTCTGCTTTTTAATATGCTATCTAGATTGGTCATAACTTTCCTTCCAAGGAGTTATGGCTAAAATTAAAATAGAATATGGTGAGGATATGAAGCAACATCAGACATTGCTAGCACAAGCATGACATGGCACAACCACTTCAGAAAATTGTTTGTCACATTTACCACAGCTGAACATATCTTCTTTCCATTCCCAAGTATATAGTTAACCCCAGGCAGAAAAGTATGCTGAAAAAGTTCTGTTTAGTCAAATCTACTGGTTTGTCCAGTAGTCATGTACAGATGTGAGAGTTGGACCATTAAAAAAGGCTGAGCATTGAAGAATTGATTCTTTCGAAATGTGGTACTAGAGAAGATTCTTGATGGTACTAGAGAAGATTCTTGAGAGTCTCATGGACATCAAGGAGATCAAACTAGTCAATCCTAAAGGAAATCAACTCTGAATGTTCATTGGAAAGACTGATAGTGAAGCTCCAATACTTTGGCTATCAGATGTGAAGAGCCAACTCATTGGAAAAGACTATGATGTGGGGAAAGACTGAGGGCAAGAGGAGAAGGGGGTGGCAAGGATGAGACAGATGGTTGCATGACATCACTGACTCAGTGGACATGAGTTTGAGCAAACCCTGGGAGATGCTGAAGGACAGGGAAGCCTGGCATCCTGCATCTATGGGGTTGCAAAGAGTTGAACATGAATTTAGCAACTGAGCAACAACTGAAAGGTATACTTATATACCCAAAATACATACAAGATGAATAAAGCCAAAAATTGGAAGCAACCAATGCCCATCAAAAGTAGTGATAAATTAACTTTGGTATGTACATTTGGTGAATACTCTACAGCAATGAAAATAAATGAACTGTCATGACATCACCACTGTTCCACAGCATAGATACAGCAAAGTACATATCATGTGTAACTACTTACATAGAAGTCAACAGCAGAGACTTCCCTGGTGCTCCAGTGGTTAAGAATCTGCCTTGCAATGCAGGGGATGTGGGTTTGATCCTGGTCAAGGAACTAAGATCACATGCCATGGAGGATCTAAGACCCTGCATGCTCTGAAGCCCCTTTGCCACAAGTAGAAACCCTGTGTGCTACAACTAGAGAATCTGTGTACCACAACGAAAGATCCTGCATGGTGCAATGAAGATCTCTTGTGCCACAACTAAGACCAAATGCAGCAAAATAATTTGTTTTTAAACCAACCACATAAAAATAATTTGAGGTAATAGGAATCAAGATAGTGATTTCTTTTGGCCAATGGTAATAAGAAGGCACAGAGGTGAATTTTTTATATGGTAAAAATGTTAGTTTTCATGAAACCACTGAAAAGTACATGGATGTGTCGACTTTGCTCAAATATTCAATAATTTGTACATTAACATTTGTGCATTTAGTAAGTTTTTTGCTTCAATGAATATTTTTTTTTAAAAATTTAAATGGTACNAAAACAAGTTTTGGAAGAAAAGTTTCAGCTTTGTCTTTTCAGGTTCATTACTGACTGCACTGGGTTTATAATTCTGACTTCTTGAAGACTTGGGTCTTCAATTTCACTTATCGCAAACGGGAAGTTAAGAAATTTAGTTAACTACTTTTACAATAATAAGTCAAAATGAAAGGCACTATAAAGCACAATAGAATGGTTACGTCCTTAAAAATTTATGTGCTTGTACTTTTCCCCCTAAAATCTCAAAAGTTATTATATTGAGAAGTAATTATCTTTTTGTGTCTTAGCTACACACCCATGAAGTGAGTAAGTACCAAGTGAGTAAGATGGAAGTGATAGTAGCATCCCATCTCAGAAGTGAGGTAGAATGAACCAAAAACACAGTTAAAGCCATTTGGATTTTTCCTAAAATATGGGGACTGATTCAATACTTGTTTTGAGACCTACCTACTCAAACATCAAATTTCTACTTTGAACTAATCTACCAAACACAGACTTCTCTAGTCATTTTCAGAGACTAGTTTTTAGCATCTCCTTCGATGGATAGACCCATGAATATTTGTTTCAGACAAAACACTTTAGACAGCTGTCTACACTTCTCATCAGAACAGTTTCTCCACCACCACCCCCCGCCCCCCAACCCTGGCCAAGACTCCAATTCTTTAGATTTCCAGGTGGTGCAGTAGTAAAGAATCCATCTGACAATGCAGGAGACACAGGAGACATGAGTTCAATCCCTGGGTTGGGAAGACCCCTTGCAGTAGGAAATGGCATTCCACTTCAGTACTCTTGCCTAGAAAATTCCATGGACAGAGGAACCCAGCAGGTTTCAATCCATGAGGTCCCAAAGAATTGGACACAACTGAGCACACACCTCAAATTTTAAAATTACATCAGATAGAGAGTCTGACTGATGTGATAATCAGCGCTCAATACCTTAAGGTTGCTACATTCCCTCCCACCAGGACAGTTAAATTTCCTTTAAAGAGACAGGATATATCCCCTTGCCCAGAATTCTGTCAGCAGCATCAGTAGGAAAGAGAGGTAGACTGCCTCTTGTTCTTAAAGGAGCTGAAGATTATGATATCTACATTAAACCATCTATGCAGTGTGTATATTTGAAAGTATTAACAATGCTCCAAATATTGGAAGTATTAGCAATGCCTCAAAATATTGAGTGGGTGTCCTGATGATAGTCCATCTCATCCTGCTCAAAATAAGTGTTGAGACATTTCTGGAATGACTGATGGGACCAACCTACGAAGACACACTTTAGTTTATCAGAAGTCAAATGACTTCTCTAAGTCAATTCCTAAAGTAACTTGAAATAATCAGAAGACTAGAGGGGACCTAGTGAGTTAGGATAAAGAGTTATCTACAAGATTTTAGCTTCTAGAAATCTCCAGCTTGTCTCAAAAGAGTTTGTAATGCCTTGACTCAAGCAGAGAGCTCTCATTTTCTAAGAGTTCTATAGACCAAATCATTAAAATGATCCCTCGTTTCCCCTCAATTATAGGCACCAAGCCCTGAATTTCAGAAAGGTGATTTAGTTCAAGATGACAGCTGTCATGAAATCTTGTAAAATTTAAGCAAATTCACTTTTCCTAATTTCTAGTTCAATATATTCTGCCAGGTATTTTCTCTATTGTAAGATATTAGCAAAGAATATCAGTGGTGAGACATGAATTATGAGAGCATGGAAGCTGAGAGCTTGAGAACTTCTACCACCTGGTCTTTTTGGTTCCAGTTTCCCATGTTAGCTCTCTACCGTCCAAGCTGTATGTCCTCTAAGTATGAATACCTTAATTTACCTTAATCACCTTAAACCTCATGTGATTGATATTCTTAGGAAAGCAGTATCTTCTGGCCTACTTTGATAAGCAGGCCTAAAATTTAATTGAAAATGATGAACTGATTTCTCTTTTTTTTTTAACCTTTGCCTATCATGTTATCCCTATTTCTTGCATCTAGTTTTAGACCTATCAACTATTCCACTGAACTGGAGGAAAATCTTTTATGTACACACACACACAAGGATCCTTCCAGGATGTAACTAGTTGGTTATAAGGATACATTAAAAGAGATTAAGTTTAACTATATATTCAGAACTATCCTTTGGAAATATTAGCATTCCACACAGGCCTATGATTTTAAGCCAAGGCATAAAATGCTCATGAGAAGTTTTACCTAAAATTGGAATGGAATATCCAAATTATTCTGCTTTGGATTATCATGAGGATTCAATTTAGTGAAATTATTAGATTATGGATTTGCCACTATAATGAGAAAGGGCTAGGACTAAGAATGATTGAAAATCTTTCAGATTTCAAATTCTTGTAAAAACTATTGTGGCAAATAACATTCATGAGCAACCAAATAGCATTATAGTCCTTCAGCTCAGAATTTTTTTACAACCTATCATTAATGATAGAAGCACCTATATACACCAAAATGCTTTTGAAGACAGATTATAACTGACTTGAAGAATAAATTATTTATTAGTATTTTGATCCTCACTCAAATCCAATATAAAGGAATAGGGGTTAAATTGATTTTTGACACCCAAATTCCTTTGTGGTTTTCAAATGACTCTTCACTTACCTAGATATTGTGAGTTTCTTCATGCTGTGGACCTTGAATATTGATTTTCATTTAAAAATGTTAAAAGGATAACATTCTGAATTATAAATAACATAAACTTAATTTCAAACTTCAATTTGAAATTGAAGAGAGTTGAGAAGTGTTGCTTTTAGAAAGAGCAAAGAGGACAAGTGAACAATTTAAAAATGGAATGAATGGAATTTTAAAATGCAAATGAGTGAATCATATTTTCCACAGAAGCCAGATGTCCACTTGCTTCTATGTTACAAATCAGGATAAAGGCTTATTTGTAAGGCAAGGTTTACACCATAAAAACAAAATGATGTTTTTAGAAAAACAGTCTATTGATCCATCTGGTTTCAATGTCTATGTAACAAAAGAAAAAAAAAAAAAAAGATGGTTTTGGTTAACTTCACCTCAATTATCAAGATAAGAGTTGCTAATCTTCCTTCAAAAGGTCAATGAATACGCGTTACTTTGTATACAAAAATTTCCTGAATGTGCTTCAGGAGCATTTTCTTTGAAGAGGAGTCACACTTAAAAAGGGTGGAATTTCCAAAAAGGTTAAGCACTGTTCCTCTCACCCAAACAGCTACATTTAAAAACCATATTGTTTGCAACATTTTTAGATAATGAACAAAAGATGCAAGTATGATATGCTAAAAAGTCAAACATCCTACAAGTATAATTTTTGCTTGGTGTAGTCCAATTTGGTAAGTAGATCAGAAATGAACACCCTTGAGACATGAGTTGAAGGAGTACAAGTACCTAAAGTACTTAACCATAAATTATTATTGTAAATATATCACTTATCTTCAGAAATGAAAATATTAAAAGTCACATACTCCAAGCAAAAAGCCATGTTAAAATTATATTAATACTTTAAACATTTCTGCATTTCCTTGGCTGCCGCAGCTTGGGTATTTTTATGAACATAATTGGTGGCCCATATCTGATCCACTTCACCAAGAAAATATCAACAAATAAATTGAGACTTGACAAATATAAAAACAAATATAAATACCATGTTGACAAATATAAAAACCATGTTGAGTCACTGAATTTTCATATCAGTTGAAAATTTGTGAATGGCAGGGACATAAGAACAGAAATGCATGCAGCCCTATGGTCCTTAAAACCATCCAAAGTCAGTCAAAGTAAATACTACAGATCCCCCTCTTTTGAATAGTTCATCTGAATGCTCTATTAGAAATTTCTAATCCAAATGTCACTACCATTATTTCATCTCTATTTACAAGGGCTTCTCAGGTGGCTCAACAACCTGCAGGACATGCAAGGTCAATCCCTGGGCTGAAAAGATCCCCTGGAGAAGATAGTATTCTAGTATTCTTACCTGGAAAGTTCCATGGACAGAGGAGCCTGGCAGACTACGGTTCATGGGGTTGAAAAGAGTGATATGACTGAGCAACTAAGCATGCACGCACACAGTATAGAGGGAATGGAGAATTACCAATTACCAAGAAAATGTCGGTTGGAGAGAGTCAACATTTCTCAGTAAGGCTCCTCCATGCCTAGACCCATACAATCCACCAGGGACTGTTATCTGATCAAAATTACGCCTATTTCCCAATTCATTTCACTAAATTTAGTTCAACCTTTTGCTTTCTATGAATAGAACTTGCCGAGCAAAGTAAAATTTCTAAACAGCAATGGGGGGAGACTAGATAACATTACATAAATAGTGTATTATTTCTATTTTTGTGTGTCGGGGGAAAGATGTTAAACCAGTCCATTTTCTACCTTCTGTACCTACTTAACAGAATCAGAGAAATATAACACATTCAATACATGGCCAGTCTGGGTAACATTTCATTTCTAAGGTTTCAAGGTAGTGATAGCAACGACTTAAAAGAAGAAACCTGCATTTGACCTAATCTTTCACAGTAACTAGAGCAGGCATTTTATACGATCAGTAAATGCTTCTCTCAGTAGGGTTGTAACATTTACTCACACAATATGAAGGAACAAACACTAATTCTCTATTAGCATTTGTTGGTAAGGAGACAATCTTATTTGATCTGAAACCAAACTTGAAATCATTTTTTGGTTCTATTATTTTCTGAAAATGACCAAGCCATGTCATATGACTTGGACTCATAAGGCAGAACTTCATCTAAGGCCGTGCCTCTTACTAGGTGGCCTACAGACAAGCAGTATCAGCATCACCTTTGAGCTTGCTCAAAATGCAAATTCTCCTACCCACCCCAGGCCTACTGAATCCATATCTTCAACTTAACAAGATCCCCAAGTAATTCTTATGCAGATTAAATTTGAGAAGCACTGGTCTATATCAGTTGTTCTCAAAGTGTGATCCTCAATAAGCAGCATCAGCATCATCTGTGAATTTGTAAAAGATGAAATTCTGATGCCCAACCCCAGGTCTACTATACTTTGTAACAAGTTCTCCAAGTGGTTCTTATGTGCATTATACTTTGAGAATGAATCATTGCCCTAGATCATTAAATTCTGATTTCGTTTTGAGTATTTTCTATGTGTTAACCCTTCCTACTACCTGTTCCTTTTTCACACCTGCTAAAAAGATAAACTTTTTAACACCCTGTATAACATAAAGTTTAAAAAGATTTGTATATTTGTATATTTAGCTGTTCTTGGAAAGCCCTAGAATCCTCTCAAATATTTAAAACAATTTGAGTGTAGGTTTCCTGGTTCAGGTTTGTTACGCCACCATCACTCCAGGTATATCAAAAGATATCGTAAAGTTCTCATAATTACATTTATTTACGTTTACCTTTTTCATATGTATACACACTCATACATACACACACACACACCATTCCAAAACAGATGTATTGAATGGGTAGAAAGTAGTCACTGAGTGAATCATATGTTTATATTTAGTAGTTACTGGTTTCCCCTTTCCTTCCAATGTAATAAATAAAACAGGAAACAAAACCCAGTACCAAAATGAGTTGGTGGCAGCCGAACTTCGCAATAATGTATATTTTTAAAGCTACAAAAAAAGAATTCTTAAAGCCAAGGTCTCCTGAAAAGCACAAATTAGGTCAGCTCTCCTGTGAAATACTTGGTTTATATGCAAGAAGCTTCATTTTCACCATCAATCTCATTCAGTGTTCACCTCCTCTAAGTAGTTTTCTTATCTCTCTGAGGCAATGTTAGGAGCGCCTCCTCTGACTTCCCACAGAAACAGTGACATGCGTTTATCATATCCCTTGTTATACTGCGTTGTTAATTTTGGTTTATAGCTTCATTCATCAGACTATGAGTATTGTGAAGGTTTGGAACTTTGTCTTCACAGTCTCTGAATAGCTGATAGCAATTATGGTCATGCCCAATATGCTGTAAACATTTTTGAATGAACAAGTAACTGAAACTATTGTAGTAAATATACTCTGTACAGTGTAAAAGCTCAGACAACAATAGAAACTTCAGGTATCAGAAATAATCTAAAATAATAATGCATTTCTCCTTATACTAATCGTGTATGAATCTTGTTTGCTTTGTGCTCATGTAAGCCCTGAAAAGTGAAATGATTTGCTCAAATTTATATAGCATGATATTGAAAAAGCAGAAAAATAGCTTCTTGGTTTTTCAATTGTCCAATGATGCCACTTAAAAGACCATGAATGAACCTACCAATTATGTGCTTTCACACTTAAATAATTATGAAAATTATGTTATGTTTCACCTGAACATTTGCCTTAGTTTTAGAACTGGAAAAAAAAAAAAAAAAAACTGCTTTTCATTCTGTGCCATCATTTTGAAGCTTCAAAGTTTCTGCTATTTGATACAGATTTTCTCCTGTCTGCTTTTGGGTATCTACAAAAATTTTCCAGATCTCATTTCCCCTTAAAATATCACTTCCTCTTTCAGTACTTGTCCTTAAATCAGCTTAATGATAAAGAAGCTATGCACACACACCAAGGAGAGAACAGACAACGTAACATTGCTTGGGAGGATTTCCTTTCCATGTTTTCATCCCAAACAACAACGTGTAATGATGGGAGACCTTTTGCTCCAGACTACTCAGGCTACTGTATAGTAACTTCCTTTTCTCAGATGCAGCAAAGAAGAGTTCAAGCCTCGAATCTTGAAGGGGCGCATCAAAAATTTACCATATTGAAAATCCCAAAGATCTCTGGAACCAGAGAATCACATCATTAACAGTATCACACTTTCACTCCCAAGTTACCCTTCATACTTCAGCTTTCCAAGTAGATTTTAGTTGTAGAAGGCTATTCAAGTGTCATGTTTGAAAAAATGGAGATAAAGGGAGAACCCAGGTCTCCTGCA
The DNA here is from genome assembly GCA_006410935.1 of Redunca redunca. Lineage (NCBI taxonomy): Eukaryota > Metazoa > Chordata > Mammalia > Artiodactyla > Bovidae > Redunca > Redunca redunca. The sequence continues at coordinate 575,647 of SJYQ01129236.1, forward strand.
CTGCAGGAAGATTCTTTACCAGCTGAGCCACAAGGGAAGCCCAAAGACAGATACAAGAAAAAACAAATGTGGTTAAAATAATGAATATATATATATATGAATTTGTCTTTAATAATATAATTAATCATTAATTTGATGATACACTTATTTGGTTTCTTAGTGAGAACCAAAATGACCTCATGAAACAACATTCCTGAGACTGAGAAAATGTTTCAGGGCCAATATATTCAAAATGTGCTCATGGAGCTAAAAGAAATGTACTGTGTTCACGTGTGTGTGTGCGTGTACTGCAAACTAAATATGTGGTTTTGAGATCTTGTAAGGGAAAATATATTATTTCTGTATGTCTTCCCCAACTGCATATACTACAAAATGACTGCATAGATGTCATGTCAAAGTCATAATAATTTCTTAACCATGTGGAAGCAGAGAAAAAAATGAATATTGAAAGATGTCGTAAGCATCAGCGCTAGCANGAAATAAACAGATTAATTTTAGAATTTAATTAGTTAAAATATCTAATTCATTCAGATCATGGCAAAGATAATTCCTAAAATAAGAGATCTAGAATATATAACTCTGTAAATCTTTGATTTTATGAAATGTGTTAAGATTATTCAGTTTCCTGCTCAAAATGAAACAATGGCACTATAACATAAGAGGAAAAGAAGTTTCTATAACATTGTGAATGACATAGCCATTGCCATATCTTTTTTTTTTTTTGCTGTAAATACTGATATTAACTTATTCTTGCTCGTTATAAAAATACTGTAAGAAGAAAAATAGGAAAAAACCCAATAGATAACTAAAGAGCTTTTGTGCGTTATTCAGTTCTGGTTTAACTCATGAACAGAAATCATTTATGTGTATTTGGTGAAGGATATGTGATCTGGCCAAACAATGAATGGGCTGGAATGTAAGAATCAGCTGTAAGCCTCAGAGCTAAAACTTCGGAGAATTTTTATGGTCTTAAATTTAACGTTGTTTATGATTTTATAATACTACTATAATCTATGGTAATAGCAGCATAGGCTTTACATTATTTTGGGAATTCTCAACCCCCTCCTCCAAGAAAATCTGATTTCAGAAGTTCTCACACAGTCAGAACCCTCCCACATGAAATTTATAATCAAAGACTCGGCTCAGAAACACATCTAAATTCTGTTCAAGTAAAATATCTCTCTCCCTTAAATGTTCTCACAGATCAAATCACCATATTCATCCCTACATATTATTTCTGCCATAAAAATTGTCAGTGTGCTTTCAGAAAGGTTTTTACTCTTACAAAATTATTGAGATGTCTATCTGAAAATCAATGGTAGGTTTGGTGACATAATTATTCTAATTTTCAAAAGCCAGGCATTCATAAATGTGGAGCAATGTCTTTTCCTGGTGGTAAAGTTCAGGATCTGCTAATTGGTACAATCAAAGAGAAATGGTTTCAAAGCTGCTGCAGCAGTATGCTTACCTAAATTGAAGCACAAGCTAGGTCCATGGCGAGAAGTGCTCATTTATACATATAAACTCAGAAATTATATTGCCCAATAATCAACTTGCCTAGGCAGCTGTTCATAGATGTGTCTCTGCTCTATGTACCGAAAAGCAGAGCCATGTAGGGTCTTACTTCTTCACCCTCCAAAGGACAAGTCCCAAAACAAATCACAGAGAAGGGACTCAGAAAAACACAGAAGCTGCATCCTTAGCCCACATAAGCTTATTATTTGGTTGTGTAGTTATAAGAATTGTATCCATAAGGCAGAAGAGCACGTAAATAGACATTTCATTTCGGGGGAAAGAAATACAGAGTCTATAATAAAAATATGTTGAAAGCTAGTTATAGTTTTCTGCCTTGTAAGTTCATGAAAGAGATTACAAATAACAAGCACTTTTTAACACCACATTCTATCGCTTTAAAAAATATTATATAGAGTATACAATGTATTTTCAGTTATTGCTTACAGCAGAATAAATGTCATTTTTCTATATTTCTACTCATAAGGAGAATCCTATGTAACTCCCTTTCACAATATTTGTATTATTAAATATTTTGTAAGGATACCATAGGTATATTTACATATGTACAACTTGAGGTGCATGGCAAAAAGCAAGTAATCAAGAGCTTCAATTTGGTGTCTTAAGAATTGTTCTCTATTCTTATTATCATGCGACTGTGTTCAGAGCTGGAGAATTTAAAATAGAAAAAAAAAAAAAAACCCTTATACTAACAATCACCATTTTTCCTGTAATCAAGTCCATACTTCTTTTCATATTCTTTCACTGGATTGCTTTTCTCTGTTTATTGTTGTTGCTAAACAAGGTGAGAGTTTAGGCGACATTTTCCAATGATGATTTCTTTTGCAATAACAAAATCTTAAATGCAGTCTCTCTTTTCCTCCTGCTATGTGCTATCAAATTCATCTTTGTATGGGAGGCACAAACTAAAATGAGTAAATTGCCCTTAGTAGGTAGTACTCTTTTCCAGACACTAGGAAGTAAATTGTCAAAGAGTTACACAGGGTTTTAGCTGCGTGATTCCCATTGACTTTAATGGGAGTTGCAAAGAAAACACCCCACGCAAAGCTTAGAAAAGTAGGGGTTAGTTTTCTCTATGGTCTCCACTGCATTTTGTACCCTCTAGCCTCGAACATTCTCTCTTCACATGACTCTCTGTTCTCCCCTTCTTTGAATCTTACCCCTACAAGGATAAAAATCTTGGGCCTTTTCATTTAATCATCCCCAAAGTTAGCCAGTCAACATTCTCCAACCCTAACACCATTTCCAAGAGGCACAATTAAACATCTCTTTCTCCATTCCTTACAATCCCAAACCATCTTTTACTATCCAGTTTACGTGGCTAGCTAGAGAAAATATAGTACACTCGTGGTGAATTCATGTCAATGTTTGGCAAAACCAATACAGTAATGTAAAGTAAACTAAAGTTAAAATAAAAATTTAAAAAAAAAAAAAAAGAATATTGTTATAACATTAACTGTATATTTTTGAAACTTGTACTGTATTTCAAACAATATCAAAACTGCCTAAAATTTCTTTCTTAGTTGTTAAAAATGACTGTTAGTGTTATCACTTTCATCATTATTTAACTTTTATTAGTTTTAGTGTTTCCTGAAAGTTCCCAAAGAGCACAAATATACAAGCCACTGGGAAATGCACCAAGCATTGCGAGGCAGTTATCATAGCCACTTAGGAGCAGTTAAGTGTTTCATAGGACAACTAGTGAACATAATAGATACCATGATGTTAGATCCTGGCAGAATGGGTACACGTTTCCATCATGTCTGGGGAATGAAGGACACCCTTGTCTGTGTAATGGAGACGGCAACACCACAATTGCCTGATGTCACTCTTATATAATACCTCACAACACATACACACACACACACACCCTATGGGACTAATTCTCTAGTAAGTTTTGATTGTGGAGACAGCCAAACTAGGCTAGCTTTGAGCTAGATTTTTATGAGTGTTTGGTTCTGTATAGAATGCACAAAAGGCCCAATCTTCGTGCCTACCACTTTTTTCATTACTGTGGCATTAATTACAAAGTAAGATGCCAAGTAATTGGCAAGGGGAACACTACTTGCTTATTTATCAGATACCTTTATCCTATGCCCCTGGCTTCTCTCCTTTACTGCACTTTTATAATAGATTACCAGGGTAGCAATGTAAAGAGTAAAGGGTCTTTCCTTTGCACATTTATAAGCCAACTTACCTTGAATTCTTTGTCCTATTTCAAATCATACTGGCAAGAAAGGATTTGCACTCAGCGACTTATTAATCAACACACCATATACAAACACATAAAGTCTAAAAGAAAAGAGTATGTTCGGCTAAAAGCAAAAGGTTTACTACCGGAAATCTTCCCAGTTCATTCTTGCACCTCTGTACTCATTATTTCTATGAAACACTGTGGGAGTACTCCATAAAACACCAGACCAATCAAGCAAACATCCTGAAAGCTTCTCGCTAGGCAGGGTACCTCAAAAACAGACCAGAACATATTTTTTCCCAATTTGTTGTCTTATTTGCCCCCAGTTATTATCAATTATTACTGTTCCCTCTCTATGTTGATCATGACAAAAGATATGTTTTTCATAAAATAACACATTTGGACATAATAACGAGAACCTTGGTTCCTATCTTCCCTGTTGCCGAATAGCACGTCTCGGGCTGTACAGGCGCAGTTGGCTGTCCAAGGACCCTGATGCCAAATTGCGGAGGATATTCTTGTCGCAGTGACAAACTGCTTGCTGGTGGGCTGTGCAGAGTGTTGTTCTGGCACCGTCAGAGTTGTCTACGTGTCTGTCACTTGGTTAGGCTGCTTCAATGCTAGGTGACTTCACCCCCACCGCCGCCCCCTTTCCTTTTCCCTCAATGCATTTTTCAGACTTACCTTTGCTTCCCAGCGAATGGGGGCTTTGACATTCACTTGACAATGAGCCTATGGAAATGTCTCCTGAGCTCTCCGTACAGGTATCTGTAAGGGTGAGAGAAGGATTTTTTTTTTTTTTTTCACAGTGCCATACTTGTTTTCCATACAAACCTACAGGCTGCCATTATAGCCACCCACATCCCGGTTGGCAACGCACTTAGGCAGTGAGCGCCTTACTGAATCCAGACAAAACTGCACAGCATTCCCGACACACAGAAAAATCATGCATTTTAATGGTATTGCAGGGAAATTTATTTCTTTAGTCTGTAAAATGCTGATGGTCAATGTTATCTGATAACATTTCAGCAAGGAGATTATTCTGCTTTGGATCTGATGCTTCTTTTTAAAATTAAAATGATTTCTTTTGTAAGTTTCTAATATTAAGTCTGCTTCATCAGTGAGGATCTGCTTTTTGGAAAAAAAAATAAAGCAGCAATGTAAACGAGTAGACAATATTCAGTAAACAAATTAGCTTGTAAACATACTGCGGGCAATTCCAACAGTGTTGACTACCTAGAAAGGTATATAATTTAATGCCTCCAGATAATTTGTGGGTAAAGTCTAACCAGCTGACATTTTGAAATAAATAATAAATAATAATCCTATTTCATTACTGAGTTTATAATTAACTATAAACGTAAAGGCATTTTAAAAACTATAACTATCAGGGATACAGTACTTAAGATTGTTTTGTGAAACTCAAAAGGAGAATGTAATGAATACAAAAGATGTAGGAGGGTTTTTTTTTTTTCATTCTATGGAATGACAGTAGATTTTTTTCCATGAAACATATTCTGCAGTCCTGGTGCATTATTTAAGACTTGAGGATGTATAAAGGAAGCTAATGGGTTTTTTCACAAAGGATAATATACAGTGGAATAATTCTGAAAGGAAATGAACAGGCTTTTAATCTTGTGGCAAAAAAATGTTTGTTTTTGCTCCTCTCATATATGAACGTATGTTAGTTTTATTGTTAAAACTGTAGCCTTGAATTTAGTAGACTCTAACATTCTTATAAATGTTCATGTAAAGATAGTAGATAAGATTTGTTTTTGAAGAAACAGATGGATGAATAGATAGACAGATATTCACTTACAGTAATTAGAAGTAGTAATAATAAGGCTGTGAGTAGTAGAACTTGGAGAAAGACTAAAATATAATAGTTTCTACTCTCAAGACACATAGGTAAAAATTTCAGTCCAAAGTGATGTTTAGTTTGTTTTCATCATGAGTGGTGATAGGACTTAAGTCAGCTCTCTGGACTACATGGGTATTTCCAAACTAAACTTATCAAATTATCTTTCCCAGACACTTGTGTGTTTTGTTTTATTCTCCAAAACCTGGCAGCACAAATGTTCTAGCTTTCATCACGTAGGAGCATCCTGTGTGAGGCTATTGATCCTAAAATTGCAAGGGTTTTCTAAGAAGGCTGCTTGTTGGTTCTGCACTGTTGTCACTGAAGTGGTTAAAGCTTTGTTTGTTTGTTTTGTTCTGAATGGCTCTTAATGGATTAAGCTTTAGGCTTTCACCAAAGCAGTAACTGATTGTAAAAGTAGCAGAAATAAACTAACCACAGGGTGTGTGTGTGTGCTGCCAGAGCAGATTATGACCTTTAAATTTTAAAACTAAGCTAGTGTAAATGTGTGTTAAATAAAATATCTCACTATATATCTTTAATAAGTCTATCCACTGTAAATTGCCACAAATTAGGTTCACCAATACCCACAATGGATTAACTCTATTTAATCAAGAATAATTGAATTAAACTATATAATGACCCACAGCTACTGAGATGGATAATATTAATTACAGTTGCAAGATCACATTTTACTACAAAATTAACATGCCATTGTGTTTTAATTCTAGAACTGCTTTTCATAATTTTACCAATAATATTCAAAATGGTGATCCCAAGTTACATAAACCTTGAAAACTATTATTGGGACTTTAAATAATATATGTACTTGTCTTCATAATATTACACTGTGGTTCTGGGCTCATATAATTAGGTTTTGGTTTGAGTATGATATGAAGTAGAGGATTAATAACCTGACAAGCAAAGAAACACCCATATTTGGAGAAACAGATGGAAACACATGAATTTCTAAGACTATTTTCTACAGTGCCAGCTCCTCTCTAAAAGGAGGACCTTATTCAAGGTCTCATCACCAATGGGCAATTTCAGGTGCTGAGTACTCAACTGGAAACATGAAAATCCATGGCACAACTCTATTAATGGGTGCAATGGACAAAACACTACAGACTGTATTCAAGTCACCCTCCAGTTCTCCAGAATGGCATACAGGGCTTCTCTTGAGTACCCCTCTAGCTGCTATTGATAGAAGACAGACTCCCTCTGGCGGAGCTCTTAGATTTTCTAGAGAACAGATATCACCCCCACCCAGGCAAATCATGAACGTATAGAAGAAATGGACTAAATGACCCAAGATTCATCGGTCAAAGTCTACAGAGATGACAGTCCTTCCGCAAATCTTCAACATGACTATTCCACAGAATTGCAACATGGCACCTGGGCCTCTCTGAATGTCATACTTGGAATATTGCATTTTGGAAGTATACCATATTTGAAAGAACTAGGGTACTTTAAATGCAGAATTAAAATCCCTCAATTATACCTCTGGATTCTCTTGGACATGAATATTGAATTTCATACATATCCACATAAGCGCAGATGAACCATTTGTTTTACTTCTTAGAATCTAAGCTCAACTCACTAAATCTCATATATTTATGAGGTTCTTCAACAGAAAAAAAAAATAGTTCTCTTTTTCATAGATGTGCACAAAAGATCTGAAACCTTCAAGGAAGTTCCTAATTTCTGCCTCACACTTGCAGTAAATGCCATCAACTGAACTGAAAGGGGGACTATATTAAAGGAAATGCATAGGCTTCAAAATGAGAGTGCATTTATCGTATAGAGAGAATGATCGATTCTGCTATAATGCCCACACAGTCTTTGTAATTTTCAAAATTCCATTCAGAGTGCTGATATTCTGATGACAGAACTAACTGCCACTATAACTCCAGAGTCTAGCATTAAGAAAGGGATTTCAATGAGTGCAATAAAAAAGAAGGCAATTTTCCCCCTTGGCATGTAATATTCTAAAATTAAGGTGGGGAAAGTATTACAAAACCTAGATGAATACTTTTAGTGAATGACTAATTTGTTAATTGTGTGACACCCAAAAAGCCAAATGTAGATAATATTTATGTAAGAAATGATCATGCATTTATAAAGAGCAAGGCCACTGAGTCCTAATCCTTTCCTAAGGCACTATACCAAAATAAGCAGGGGGTTTTAAAAGGAGAGGAGTTTTCCCCACTCTTTCTTGCCTTTTTTAAAATTTGGGATATCTCTTATTGACCTAATGCATATTTTTCATAACACCTTGTCAAAAGCAAAACAAACAATCTGTGTATACAGAGGCTGCAGGGCCCCTATTGGTTGTGCCTATTTTTCTTATCTTATTTGCCAATATTTCCTCATTCCACTTTCTCCGTTACTCACACCATCCTGGGCCACATTCTCTTGCACTTACCCTCAGGTCTCCTGGACTTCTCTTATCACTCCTTTGTCATAAAGAGAGGAGGAGGGGCACTGAGGAGTGACATGGCCCATGACACACCCCTAGTCTTCTTCCCTGTTTACACCACCACCTGCAAACGAGGAGGAAACTTTCCAGAGTTTGAATGAAAGGCTTTGGCCTCTCCTATAGACAGGGATGCACAATACGGAAATCCTGTTTGTTAACCAGGCTGAACCATTAAAAAGATCACACAGGACAGGATAGCTTTAGAAACTCTGAGGAATTTAGACCATACCAAGTTAATTAAATGGGAAGCCAATAAATCAGGTGAACTTTGCTGACTGCCCCTCAAAATCCAAGAGCCCAACATTATACAGGATCTTTAAGAACTGGGCTATGAAATTTTGGTTTATTTTCTTTAAATTTCATGAAAGAGTACATGGTACATTGGCAGTACTCCATCTGACAGCAGAAACATGTTTGCATTTTAGAAAGAAAGCAGAAAACCATCCAGGATTGACTGTTGATAAATTGATTTCAAAAGTGTTTGGGATTAAAATATTACATTAGAAAAACGAAGCACAATTTTGATGCATTAAAAGAAATGACTCCTCAGGTTTTCATTGTATCCTTATTCCAAACAGAAAGAGGAACACAATTGGAAGTACGTAAAAATTAGTTTAAATGCTAAAAGTGTATTTCAAATCTAATATATTAAAGGTTCTTCTTTATACAACATAGATCCTATAGAATAACTTGGGTAATGGTGAAAGATTTACAAAATGTATCTGATTCAAGGATCATAAAAATGATGTGCACATATAAGTAACTTAAAAAAATATCCTTTGTAATAAGAACCTTCCTTCACACATGTGAACTATAAATTATTCCAGGAAAGGAATTTCAAAGAAGATATTTATTTGTATGTTTTCTGTAGGATTTGCCTTCTCATTTTATCCTCCACATTTTGAATAAAAATGCTTATCTCCCTCCCAGAGATTCTGTGGACTTGCCCCTTCATATCTGTGTATATGTGTATCATAGAATGTTTGAAGTGCTAGAAATATATTTCCAAATAGCTCAGTATAAGACTACTTTTTTGTATTTGTCGGTGTATGTGTGTGTATACACCACTCACTCAATGATTACAATCTGCCATTATGTTTACTTGACAGTATATTTTTTCATGAATTAACTTTAATAGAAGGTACATATTTAGTATAGTCATCCAAGCTAGAGAGATAGACGAAAGATCATGTAGATGGATATAAATCTAAACACAGATGTAGATACATTGATTCAAATTTAGTTGAAGTCAGGGGGATCAGTTTTAGGATGAAATTACTTTCTGCTCTTGGGCGGATGTTTCTAGGCCTTATTTCCCTTGAGATAAACTGCATGCAATGATTGTTATCTATTTTTAAAGTAATTATGAATCACAGATACCATGGCTCTTCATGGTTGAAAAGGGATTTAAACACCAACTTTCAGCATAAACGGATGGCCAATAGTTCCTCAAAATTTATTCAAGAAGCCAGAAATTACCAAGAGATAGGAAATAAATATGCAGTTATAGTTCAGACCCTGGGTTCTGAATTCTTTCAGAAGAAATTTTCAGTCACACCTGCATCTCTTAAGTCCTTCTCTATTTCTACAATAGTTCCAGAGCATTGCTCAGCACCATAGATGCTCAGCAACATGGATGTTGACTGACTCCCTGTTCTTAAAGGAGAAATCATTTCTAGCCCAGGTTTCATTGCTACCAATTCTATTATTTTTTCCTTGAAGAGCCACAGTCTCTAACTCTCATTTTGGGAGACTCCAGTTCATTCTGAAGTGTAACATACACACACATACACAAGTCATTTAAGCTCTAACTTCAAAAATAAATACTATGCCATCTCTCAATACCGCCTACCTATCCTACCCCATACACTGCCCTCCCACTTTTTTTCCAGAAGGAATTTGAGTGATGGAAAGAATAAGGAAAACATATTTTGAAATCAAACAAAAAATGTATTATAACTCCTTAAAATAAATCACTGTCATAGATGGCAATGATACTAGTACAAATGAACTAGTCAGAGGATTTTTTTCTATTAGACAATTTCACACACACACACACAAAATCAACTGGGGTTGGAACATGGACAATTAACAGAGCACCATATTTGAAGCACCTACTATGTGTCAGGCCCCAGATATAAATTCCTCAGGATGCAGAGTTTTACAAAATCTGAGAGAAGTAGATTTTTTTGGTCTACCCATTCTATACAAATTGCTTTAATCCATTTAGAGGTAAGATATCTACAGTAATAGGATATTAGGCATTTTGTGCTATTCGACTTTGATAATGTACTTTGGAAAGAACGCTTGGCACATAGGAGAAAGTTAAATATTTATTGAACGAGTGAATGGTTATAAGTACTTTTCAAAGGCAAAATAAATCCTCTGCCACTTCTAATGTATTTGGAAAGACATCAATAAATGGCTATTGTAAAGAAGAGTGCAGATGCTAGTTAAGATAATCTAACTGTGTAGTAGTTTATTTATTCTGCTATTGAATTTTTGTTCAGAACCCCTGGGGGAAAATTTTGTTGTGATTACTTCCAGGCTGGCAATAAGTGACTCCACTCCAGAACAAAATCTCAAACCAAGCCCATGTCCTCTCTTCCTGTCCCTGCCAGTTAACCATCCAGTTGTTAACACATTTTAAAATCTGACAGGTTATTTCACTTCCAAAATGATACTAAGAGTCACACATGTCAGAACTCTACTTGATAAGTTGTGTTCGTTTCAAATGCGGTATGTGAGCACTGATTCCTCACTCTTAAGATCCTGCAAAGTATATCAATAATTATGCCAAATCCATCCAACAGTTGATTGAGGTGTTTTCAGTTTGATATGAGTGTCAAAAAGCGAACATTTACTTTATTCAGATCTTTGCCTCATATATTGAATGGAAAAAAAAGTTCATTCATACATCAGAGTCATCCCTAATACCAGAAATTAGGAGAAGGTGTCTCAGATTCTACACACATTTTCTTTATGGTTACAGGTGACTATGTCACCTGGCACCCTGTCCCTCATTATACCCAATTATATCTGTGATATGGAAAAGTTCTAAGGATGCAAATTTGTATAATTCTCAAGTGCTTTACCAAGGAATAGTTTTTTGGTTTTTTTTTAAGATTAATGTTTCTTTAATTGTAAAGTAGATGTTATAAGGAGATCTACTCTGATCTCTTCGTTTAGGCCTCTTCTGACATAATCTTTCAGGTTCCTACTGTATCATCAGTGGCTGAATTCCAATCTGAGAAAACTCAGTGATGGAAACTCTTTACCTGGGCTTCCACATTTATTTGTGACATCCCCAGTTTGTAGCTATGTTAGTGCTAGAGCAGGCAGCAATAACCAACAGAGAAAATATGAGTAAAAAAATTTCATATTTAAAGTGATATCATAAGGCACCAAGGTAGCAATCCAGGAAGACTCAAAATCAATTTTTAACTGAATCAATGTGAACAAAAAAGAGAAACTGAGGAAAAAAGAATCATGTCTAATAAAAAAGAAACAAATGTTGGAATGGAGAACATGGCTGTATATATTAAGTTTACAAAGGCAGACATTTAAGAAAGGTAAAACAATTTTTTTGATTATAAAACTCTTCAGAAGGTTAAGTTATAGATTAGATACTACAGATAAATTGATCTCTGGTATATGCACGTTTTTTTCAAATATTAATTCTTGGCAGTACATTTGAGAATAATTATTTCGTAACTGTATTTGTTCCCATTCTAGAATTCTTTCCCTGTAAA
>SJYQ01129236.1:589962-600011 GCA_006410935.1 Redunca redunca
TCCATTTTAATAAGGGGCCAATTACTAAGTGTGTCTTCAGTTAGAAAGAACTTAGCTTTTACCTTGTTCTTTGGCTCTCCATGTCTCTAATTAATTGAATCTTGAAATCGTTGGACTTTCAGCTTAAGAGAAGACTGAAGAAGGGAACTTAACAACACTGCCTATTCCTTTATGTCTAGAACGGGCTTAAAAAAAAAAAAGAAAGAAAAAAAAAACACCTGTAATGCTAAAAGACTCAGGCTTTTGTCTGTTTCTAATATTACTTTTCTGCCTAATTGCCATCACTGCCACGTACATTAGGCCCTTTTTCAGCAGGGTTAAAACAGGGCCAGTGATGAATGGAAAACTGATTGTACTGCTGTCAAACTTGAATGTGAGGCTTATTCTAGAGATAGAAGTATGAGGAAAAGGACAGAGAATTGCACTTCATTAAAGCTCTACCAAGCTGATTGGAGTGGAGGAGGTAATTGAGATTTAAAGTGGCATTCCCATCACACTGTCCCTCTTTCAACTTAACAACTGTCATTCAAGCCACATAGGGCAACAATTGGCCAGATTTCCCAGCTCTTCTGAGTAATAAAACAGACACTCACCTTCTGGCTATTCGTTTTACTTACTTTGTTCTAATTTCCAATTCATGTGTCATTAGTGAACGAAGATTGACAAGAAATAGCTTTGACCTCACAGATTTGACCTTCAACCCCAGAGACCCAACTCTAGTCTGAACATAGGTTGGAATATGCTAAGAAACACCTTTCCTTTGCACAAGAATGAATGGCAGTTTTTTCATCATTGTACCACCCCCTGCCTGCCACTACATTTAGACTATGAGACATGTCAACTGCCTGTCACAATTACAATAGACACAGCACACCAGAATTTTCCCCAAATCCAAGGGGAACTTCCTGAACAAAGAGTAAATTTTATTGCACAGATTTTGGAGACCTCCAATTTGTAGAGCCATAATGAATGCATCCCACAGACAAATAGGTAGTTGTTAATTATCCCAGCAATTTCTTTTTTTAATGTGCTAACAACACAGCGTGCTAAGCCTTCATATCCTACACTGTTACCTGATGATCTCATCACATTTGAAAAGATGGTAGTCTGGGAAGAAGGCATTATTATAGCAAGTATGCATGACAATAAGTTACATGATTATAATCCCTTATTATCACGGTTTAATAAAAAGAAAGTGTGATATTTTGGAAGCAGATGGGCCTGGCTATACCTTTACTGCACCAACTAAAGTAAGTTTACCTATAGTATTGCTTTAAGATAAACATATTTTCCTTGACTGATTATTCAAAAGCATGTACATATTAATTTTGTGTCAAACGATGTGGTGGATGAAAAAAAAATGCTGAAGGGCGAGACCTATGACCTGAATAAGAGCCCTCAATAAACTTAAAAGTAATTTATACTTTTTACATGGTTTTGAATAGAAACTGGATCCTGGAAATCCATCAGAGTGAGGAAAGGATTATAGTTTCTTCATACTGCGTAACAAAACATTGGGAGGATTCTAAAAAAACAGAATGAGATACACCACTTTCTTGTCCCAGGTGTTTGAAAAGTTGACTGTTTCCTTCCATGATAAAACATTTTGAAAACACTGCCAGGTTACTGCTTTGACTTCATCTTAATGAAATGTGAAGTCATTTTCATTTTACCAGCAATATTCATTCTGCTGCAGTTTTGTAAAAATCATGCATAAATGACTATATTGACTTCACTTTAGTGGATATTACAGTCATGAGGTTTTCCCTTGTAATATTCTAACATGGATTTGCATAGCTCATTGTGTTTTACTGTGTTTTCTGAATTTCTTACTTCTGCTGCTAAAAACAGAGGACACAATGCATTTTCTTACAGGAGGAGGCATTAACTTTCATGAGAAATCACAATTGTTACCACATCACCCATAAGTACTCTTAAAGCTACTACCTTCAGGACATTTAAATAGGAAACTCAAATAACTGATTTCTTTTGAAGAAGATGATTAGCATAGAAATACAAAAGAATCATTTCAGAATAGGACACATTTCCAGTGTATGACACGGTAAGAGTTTACTAATAATTCCAAAATTCAGGGAGTCTATTGTGGATAGAGTATTCCTTATTAGATCTGTGTCACTATTATGGGTGAAACATGCTTTCAGGGTAATGACAGTAACATATTTACCATCACTTTGTTCTGATGCATGTACCCTCCCTGTTGCGACTGTTATCATCCAGCCCAACAGTCAAAAAGCTCTTTGTATTTGGAATTTTGCTTTCTCGTGGTTGAATTTTCATGTCTTTTATAGATGAGAGAAGGTTAAAACTTATAGTTTTATCTCAACAGCATATGGTCAGCGAAAGGAATAAACCTCAGACTGTTGGTAGCTTCTGCAGAGATGTCTTTTATCCTACACCTATGACAATTAACCTGTGTTAGAGAAGCTAACAAGAGTTAGACCAGAGGTCAAGGGTTAGGTCCCTGTCAAGAGGAAGTTATTCTTCAGTTCACTAAATCTCTTATCATTTTCATCTGATGTGATATCCACCCGTCAGCCAGAGAATGAAGGCCGTTGTCTTATTCTAAGTGCTGCACTTTCTGCCTCAAAGACAACACATTTTTATTACTTTTCCTATAATTACTGTTTTCTAGCTTGAAAATTTCATCTTCAAAATAAATACACTGAACTAATATTATTTTCAGACTAAAATAAAAATGAGAAAGCAATGTTAAAAACAAGTTTTGCGTATTCACCTTTGTTTGGTTTAATGCACATATATTGTGAACGAAGTCAAAAGTGTCAACCAAATGAATAATTAATTGAGTAGCGTCTGGAGAAATAACAAATGGCAGACTAGCTTGACAATATAACACGTGCCTAAATGTGTGTCTACAAGTGGGCAGGCTCACCCAGATATTATGGACTAGCACTATATCCAGCTAGCAAGTATGTTTCTGGAATATAATATAGCATTGTCTGAGAAATATTTTCATGATGGACTTCAGTTGATGTCCATGTGTACACATGGTAAGACCTGCCTATACCTAGATATAGTAAAATTTCATTTAGAATGTTGTGTAGGCTCAGCCGTCTAATAGTACAATATGCAAACTGCAATTCCTCTTGTCGTGAGATTCAACTTGTAAGGAAAAGTTTATCTCAAGGATTAAAAAAAAAAGAAAAAGAAAAACAGGTACCTCAAAGCATTAAAAGAGTAGAACATATAGTTTGAGTCATAAGGTTAAAGGTGACTGAGTTCGGTTGTTCAGACATTCTCTTTAAAAACAAGGATACTGAATCACAGAGAAGCCCCATGCTCTCGTCTGTCTGCAGAGAACTGTAACACCAGTCTGGAGCATTTCATATGCCTCTTTCCTTCTGACAACTATAAGAATAACAAGGGCTTCCCTGATAGCTCAGTTGGTAAAGAAGGCAGGAGACCCCTGATGGATTCCTGGGTTGGGAAGATCCACTGGAAAAGGAATATACTACCCACTACAGTATTCTTGGGCTTCCCTTGTGGCTCAGCTGGTATAAAGAATCTGCCCACAATGTGGGAGACCTGAGTTCAATCCCTGGGTTGGGAAGATCCCCTGCAGAAGAGAAAGGCTACCCACTCCAGTATTCTGGCCTGGAGGTTTCCATGGACCTGATAGTCCATGGGGTCTCAAAGAGTCAGACACCACTTTCACTTTCACAAGAATAGCAGAGTGGGATGGAAAGTTTTCAAATGGAAATCAGGGATCATATACTTTCCTCAGATTTAATAAGTGAGTGAAAGTTGCTCATCATGTCCGATTCTTTGAGACCCCATGGACTATACAGTCCATGGAAATCTCCAGGCCAGAATACTGGCGTGGGTAACCTTTCCCTTATCCAGAGGATCTTCCTAAACCAGAGATCGAACCCAGGTCTCCTGTATTGCAGGTGGATTCTTTGCCAGCTGAGCCACAAGGGAAGCCCTATTGGCTAGTTAAATAGCAGGAGTCTCAATTCCCTAACTGTCATATGGGAGTGAGAGGTCATTATTCCCATCCCTGTGGATTTTTAAAGGCTTAACAGCATTTCTCTGCATCCTCACTACAGATAGAAACCTCTCCTCTGTGCTCCCTAAAAAGAGTTTTATCTTAATTCCTAATAAAAACATATATATCTCACCCTCATGGCCTTGATCTTTTTGAGAACAGGAATGGGTGGTGCTTTCTTCATTTTCCCCTCCAGGTACTTAGCAGAGTGCCTGTTGAATTAATGAATGAAGGAATCTTTCTAGGGTGATTACACATCTTATTTTTGCCTATTCTTTTCATGGTTAATCATTAATAGGCCCCATTCATTTTCAAAATTATACAAGTCTGGATGACGATTATATAGTGTTTATTATTTCCTTAATGGAGACTTCTTACATCACCATATGGAAACTACTTATATCACTAGTTTACTTGAGATAAATTAATACTCACTCCCATTTCTCTTTTCTTCATAACATAACTCCAGTTCTTTTGCCTTTCTTTATTATCTTTTAAAGTTTGGAGATTATTTTAGTGAACAATTGAAGCACAGATTTGGCTCTCTGTATTCACTGTTAGCCAATATTTGAAGCACCCTGCTGTGTTCTTGGAGAAGGCAATGGCATCCCACTCCAGTACTCTCACCTGGAAACTCCCATGGACAGAGGAGCCTGGTAGCCTGCAGTCCATGTGGTCGCTAGGAGTTGGACACGACTGAGCCACTTCACTTTGACTTTTCACTTTCATGCAATGGAGAAGGAAATGGCAACCCACTCCAACGTTCTTGCCTGGAGAATCCCAGGAACAGGGGAGCCTGGTAGGCTGCCGTTTGTGGGGTCACACAGAGTTGGACATGACTGACTCGACTTAGCAGCAGCAGCAGCTGTGTTCTTGCCTGGACAATCTCAGGGAAGGGAGAGCCTGGTGGGCTGCCATCTATGGGGTCACACAGAGTCGGACACGACTGAAGCGACTTAGCAGCAGCAGCAGCTCCCAAATAGGGAACTCTGTGGTTCCCTATACGGTTATAGGATTCTAATAAATGCAGTCCTATCCTTTGATGGGTCTCCCAAACTGAACCTAAAGGGCTCACATTATTTACAAATTATTATTTTAGGTAATCAACTCTCTGGCTTCTTAATCATGGCTGTACATAAGACTCTGTTATTACAGTTTGGGGAAAAAAATAACTCTCTACTAACAAGCAGAAATAAACAATACATTCCAATAGACCTTATCTTGGGAAACACTAACCCTGTAGAAAGAGCCCAGTTGAAAGGGTGAGGATGAAATAATAATCTTGTCCTTATAATAACAACTGTCATATAAATGACATCTTAAAATAAACACATGGTTCAAGAGTTGGTATACTTGGTCTCTGTTTCTGAGTATAGTAATATATTAGATAGAAACATGACCATTTCTGATTTCATAATAAAAAAAAAAAGACTTTCCTAAGAAGCCACTCCCAAATTCAACCATCTCTTTTCCCAGCCACTAATGCATTCAAACATTCTATATGCTGATACATTGAAGATCCTGATATGAAAATGAACAAACAAAAAAACAGAGGAAAATGTGGTTTTGTAAGACAGAACTTTAGCTTATAATAACATTTTCAATATGTCTCCAATTGAAATGTGGACATTTATTGTAGGCTTTTTAAGAACCTGCACCACCATTACTAGTCCCATGTATTAAATATGTGACTCATTTTTAAGCTTTTAAAATAATATGTAAGGAAATGTCTTCAGAAACTATTCAGAGTAAATGAGCTGATTCTTACACTGGAATAACCTGGCTGCCTTCCATTTTATTTTAGTTCTACTGGTTTATATTCTTCATATCATATCTAAATAAAAATAGGGGGAAACCTCAGAGGAAACTTACAGGTGTGTCATAGCAATCACTTCTGATCAGCCACCAGCTCAGTCACCAACCCATGGAATTGCTGTTAATAGGCATATCCCAAAGTTTAAAGGTGAAAATCAGAATGTTCCTATACATTTAATGTTTTTTAAATCTTTAAAGTAATTACACTTTTAACCTTATTTCAGCTTCAAAATAAGGTGGCACTGGGGGTAAAGACTTAGCAGCAGCAGCAGCAGTGGTAAAGAGCACGCCTGCCAATGTAGGAGACGTAAGAGACTCAGGTTTGATTCCTGGAGTCGGGAAGATCCCCTGGTGCTGGGCATGACAACCCATTCCAGTATTCTTGCCTGGGGAATCCCATGCACAAGGAGCCTGGTGGGCTACAGTCCATAGGATCCTAGAGTCGAACACAACTGAAGTGACTTAGTACGAATGAAGGAGCAAAGATAGACAAGTCAAAATAATGACACTTTCTTGATCTGCCCCCCCCTTTTTTTTTAACATTTCTCTATGGTCACTTGTAATCAAACTTGAACTCAACTCTTTCCAAAAGTTAAAAAAAAAGAAAAGCTATTAACAAAAGGAAAGAAAAAGAAATGTCTGTTTCCATGCATGAGTTATATACACTTGGGCAAAGGAAATTTGGAATCTTTTCAAAACATAAGGACCTGAATTATTTTTGTGAAAGGCTGGTATATTCCTCGCAATGATCTATAAACAATGTTCTACTTCTCCGTATCAGACATGAAATAAACCCTCTCCCCTCAGTGCAAACTATGAAAATCCACCCCCAAATGACCTCAGTTAAGTACGTGGCAATCAGCCTCAAAATCTATTCAGCTGAGCATGAAAAGTCGGGAAGGCAGGAACACGTTGACTTTACCTTATATATTCTATAAAGAATTAAAAAGTAGTCAAGCAGAAGGAAAACAAGTATCTAAAGAAAGGAGTTTGATGTCATTCCTCGCCTCCCTTCAGGTTTGTTGATTCAGATGTTCTGGTTCCTTTTACTTTTAATATTCTCGGAAATTCCAGTTCAAAATGTTAGTGCAGGAGAAAATCCTGAACTGACAGCTTACTGCGGACACACCAAGCTAAGTATCCAATGTCCTCAGGGGAAAAAAAAAAAAAAACTAAACTAAAAAGTAGTGGAGCGAGCCCTTCACATCAGCCAAGGAGGGGGAAACCACCCCTAAGAATATAGGGAAGGCAGTCCAGCTGGCCATGAACTGCACCCTCAGCAGAGTCACCATTATCAGAAGGGAACTCAAAACCTAGAATTTCTTCCTAAGGAGCGACAAGTTTGTATCTCACGTGATGCATACCAACTTTTAAGACCCAAGCCAGAGAGAGGACACCTCTCACAGAAGCAACCCATTGAAAAGTGCCCAGAGCACAGGTGAAAGAGACTCATTTGCTAACTTTAAAGCTTTGGCCTGAGGGATAGTAGTCTTCCATATACTCTCCAAGGATGGAGGCTGGTGGGCGTCATCTTCCTTCTCTCCCCATGCCTTGCTGAGGCTAGAGGTTTCCATCTTTTTATTCTTTCTCTTTTTCTTCCTGGGTGGCACCTTTGCACTTCCCCTCTGCCTCACTTAAGCCAGCAGGCACCATCTCTGTGCTCTTCCTCTGTCACAATCCAGAGTGCCCGTATATCCCAGAGGGGAGCCTCAGAAAATGAGTTCTCCTAAATTTGAGTTCCATTTTCATTGGTTGATATCTTGTAAATAACATTTACTCTGCTACAGGTATGCTTCCCTGGTGGCTCAGATGGTAAAGCGTCTGCCTGCAATTCAGGAGACCCAGGTTCGATCCCTGGGTCAGGAAGATTCCCCTGGAGAAGGGAATGGCTACCCACTCCAGGATTCTCATGGAGAAAATCCCCATGGACAGAGGAGCCTGGTGGGTACAGTCCGTGGGTTCAGAAAGTGTGGGACAGGACAGTGGTTAACATAAACTGTTGCAAGCACTCGCTGCCAGAGTATGGCTTTCTGTACCACGGGCACATGAACCCTTGCTTGGTTACAACTCTACATGCATCTGGCAACCCAGTTTTTGTGGCTGCCTCTCAGAGGTGCTGCTGGACCACCTGGCTTTGGAGGACAGGCGGGCTTGCATTCCTAGGACTATAACACTCAGAGAGAAAGTTCTCCCTGGACTACCACTCCCAGGGCACTGCAGAGAGAGCAGACGGACACACACCCCTAGTCTTCCTGAGAAGGAGGCCTATTTGCTTGTCTAGGAGCTGTTGCCTGAGGGACAGGCTTTTGGTTTGGCATTGGGGATGACAGAGGCGCTCTCAAGGAACTGAGGCTGGGGCTGTGGTCACTGTGCTTTAAAACCTCTGCCTTGCTCCACCTCAATGGTATCTTCCAGAAGTAGTCTTTTTGGTGCCCTGATTTTTGTGGCTGCTGCCAGGGACACGTCTACATCACCTGGCTCTGGTGACCCGTGTGGCTTATGATTCTTGGTCTCACTGTACTGTAACCAGTGAAGAAAGAGTTCGCAAACAGCTCCCAGCCCCAAGACACAGCAAAAAGCCACAGATCCAGGAACTCAATCTTTCTGTGAAAGAGGATTGTTAGATTACAGCTGCAGCAGCCTGAGGGGTAGGCTTTCAATTAAACACCTAAATGTGTGTGATTAGTTGCTCAGTTGTGTCCAACTCTTTGTGACCCCATGGACTGCAGTCCACCAAGCTCCTCCATCCATGGGAATTTTCCAGGCGACATTATTGGAGTGGGTTGCCATTTCCTTCACCAGGGGATCTTCCCGACCCAGGGATCGAACCTGAGTCTCCCACATTGCAGGCAGACCCTTTACCGTCTGAACCACCAGGGAGAGGCTTAGAGCTGACTTTGACCCTTCCTGAGATCTCAAGGGGTGGGCACTATTTCACACTCTCCTGCCTTGCTCCGGTGCCAGTATCTCTTAGACGGAAACTTTTTACCCACCTCAGTTTCTGTGTCTGGCATATAGTATTTCCTTATTATCCGTTTGATGACTACAGAGTCTGTAGCGATATCCCATTTCATTTGCCTCCACTGATGAGTCCCTGACTGAGAGGGTAGGAATGGTTCGTTACTGACACCACAGGGGTGGAAGAAGAAGGTGGGAAGACCCCACCCTAGCTGGGAAGCGGACTGGCACCTCATTACAGCTAGTTGAGGGTTTAAGTTCAGGCTCTCCAGGTGTTCCCTACTGGGGAACTCTCCAGGTGACGTCATTCATGGGACAGACGTGGTGGGAAGAGAGTGCAGGGCTCATTACTTCTTAGTAGGGGATAAAAGTTTTATCTCTCCACTCAACCATCTCTGGCACCACCCCAGCAAGAGATTTGAGGAGCCTCATTAAAGCCTAGGGAGGGTGGAATTCTAGGCTCCCCACTTAGCCCTTATTGGTCTAAGTAGGGGCTCAGTCACAAATTTTTCTGCAATGTTTTGGCTAAAATTAAACAGTCTTTGGACTTCCCATGTGGAACAGTGGTAAAGAATCTGCCTGCCAATGCAAGAGACACAGATTCAACCCCTGGGTCGGGAGATCCTCCAGAGAAGGAAATGGCAACCCACTCCAATATTCTTACCTGTAAAATCCCACAGACAGAGGAGCCTGGAAGCCTACAGTCCTTGGAGTTGCAAAAGAATCAGACATGACTTAGCATATAAACAAAAACAATTCAAAGCAGTTATTGTGTAAAAATTATCTGTCATGCTAGACTGTCCCTTTCCTGTCATTCGACTGGAAAGCAGGCTTTTGTTAGGGCTTATTGTGTCTTCACCAGTTGGCATTACTGGGCTACTAAATTCTTGAGCTCTAAGTTTATAATATATGAAGCAAAAGGAAAGCTAGGAAACTCACTCCTAGCCAGTGTGTTTTTTTCTCTTCACTTTTCAAAATCTCCTTATGTTTGTTCTACATGTATGTTCAGGGTTTTTCATTTCACTCAGGGAAGAGTTTGTTTAATTTATCCTTCCCCAAGTAGAAGTCAATCCACATTATTATTTGTAACTTATAATGATTTTAATAATATGCTATATATTATTTTGATGATCGTCCATTTAGAATATACTAAATGGACTAAATGAGAACTTTCTCAATAGAAAATTTAAACCAACTCACCTTGGAAGTAACTTAATAAGCAAAGATAAACTCATGTTGATAAAAACTA
>SJYQ01129236.1:600131-625387 GCA_006410935.1 Redunca redunca
ACTACCTAAAAGCAGTGAAATATTTTAAATTAGTGATTTCCAGAGTTTATTAGAAAAGAGTAAAATTCTCTAAAGAATTTTAGGAAGTAGAATAGAATTTCCAACCTTTTTTTGTATTCTATCTCAAGAAATATTTACTATTGTTTAATGTAATTGTGTTTATATTATTAAGAAGAAAATTCCTTTATTGATCAGTGACATCAAGAACCGTTTTCATTGGCTAAGTGGCTTGAAAAATTGTTTCCATGTGCTCTTTCCAATTGGCAGAGTTGTGCAATACCTGGGTAATATTTTAGTGAGCTCATTTTCTTACACCTAAAAAATACCTCAATGAAAGAAAGCAAAATAAAACAAAAAGATTACAGGACACCAGTTAAATTTGAATTTCAGACAAATAGCAAATAATTTTTAGTATGAAGTGAAGTGAAGTGAAGTTGTTCAGTCATGTTCAACTCTTTGCCACCCCATAGACTGTAGCGTACCAGGCTCCTCTGTCCATGGGATTTTCCAGGCAACAGTACTGGAGTGGATTACCATTTCCTTCTCCAGAGGATCTTCCCAACCCAGGGCTCGAACCCAGGTCTCCCGCATTGTAGACAGATGCTTTACCGTCTGAGCCACCAGGGAAGTCCTACCTTATGCAATATTTAAGATATATAAAACAGTTATTTGTTGTTCATCTGAAATTCAAAATCAATTGAGTGTCCTATATTTTATCTGACAACTCTATATTTTAAAATGTCAAAAGAAAAATACAGCTCACTCTGTAAGTGTTAGATATATATACACAGATAGATAAATAGATACAGATATACAGGAAATGTTTTAAAGGGCATCAAGTATAATATGTTTATATTTTAGAAATTGCACTTAATAGATTAATAATGAAAGTTAAAACAAAAGCAAAGAATTATGATACAAAAATACTATAAGCAGAATGAAAATGATGGGTTAATTGATTAGGAAGTATGAAATAAATATATTTTACCCTTTGTGTGTGTGTGTGTGTGTGTGTGAAAGAGAGAGAAGAATGAGGAAGGAAGGGAGGAAAGATGGAAATATTGATTTGATTGAAGGGGTGGTAGAAAAAATGGTGAATTGAAAAAAAAATCAGTTTTTAGATTGGAAAACAGACAGTGCTTTTGCGAAGGAAAAGTAAGTGCCTTTGAGAAAGATGCTAAAAGAGGAGGAGGAGCAGATGGGGAACAATGCTAAATGCGGGTCAGGGTTAGGTTGAGGGGTGATTACAATTTAGAGGCCTGCATTTTATGCTTAGCCTGCATGCCTACAAAGTTGCTTCAGTCATGTCCAAGTTTTTACAACCCCATGGAATGTCGCCTGCCAAGCTTCTCTGTCCATGGAATTCTCCAGGCAAGAATTCTAGAGTAGTTAGCCATTCCCTTCTCCAAGGATCTTCCTGACCCAGGAACTGAAAGCAGGTCTCCTGAATTGCAGGCAGATTCTTTACCATCTGAGCCACCAGGGAAGTCCATAGTAGCCTATTCATACGGAAACACTTTTAAACATCAAGTATTCTACCTACAAGAAATTATTATTATCATTAATCATTATCTTTGGAATAGCAAGTAGTGTAAAACTAGATATTAAGGAAAAGTTCCATTTTTTCAATCAATGTTTTATGTCTGGAATAAGGAAAAATTAAGCAAAGTTTAGTAAAAACTGTTATTGATTCAAATGCCTTCTAATGTTTGATCTAAATTATTTTATTTTGGTTAGACTATCTTCTTCTAAGACCCAATTGTATATCACTGGATAAGTCAGTGACCTCCTACCTGGTAAGCTAAATTCAGTATTATATTCAGTATTAAATTCAGTATTATATATTGTTGCTTAGTTGCTAAGTTGTGTCCAACTCTTTTTCAGCCCCATGGACTGTAGCCTGCCAGGCTCCTCTGTCCATGGGATTTCCCAGGCAAGAATGGGTTGCTATTTCCTTCTCCAGGGTACCTTCCCCACCCAGGAATCAAACCTAAGCCTCTTGCATAGGCAGGTGGATTCTTTACCACTGTGCCACCAGGAAAGCCCTCAGTATTATCTATTCTTAGTTACAAGCTCCATGCCAGTGATAGTTCTCTTAAGTAATCTTCTTCTCATTGTCAAAACCAAATCAAGGCCAAAGCCTGACCCTGTCTTTCATGGGGCACTTCAGTATGATCCAGACCTCACTTCCAACCTTTGCTCTGGTCATTTCCCCACTGACAACCCATGAAACAATCCAACGGAAATTACCTATTACTGAAAACTTTTACTTATCTCTCTCTGTTTTGTTCTTGACATAACTGTCACTTTCATCTTCCTCCCAAGATCTCACTTTTCCTTGTATAAATTCTCACTTTTTTTTAAAGGCATAACTTAAATTCCTCTCTACTACATTGATTATTTCCTGATTGGTAAACCCACTTGTTCTCACTCCCCTTCTCTGATTTTCACCTTATTCCTTAATGTTTTTTAACATATTATCATTGATTCATCACTGTTTAGTTACTTGTGGTCCTCCTATAAGACAATAAAATCTATGAAAATATGCTCATGATTTACTTATCCATCTTTGGGTCCCTACTATCATTTCAATAGTATTTTGGACTCTGTGAGTGTTGGATAAAGATCTGTTTAGTGGTATCATTCAGCCCAAAGTTTTGTGCTTTCCAATTAATGACATAGACTTTGGGTAATAACTCTTCCTATACTTACATTGTCATGCTTGTCATTCACCAAAATGGAGTAAATGGACCACTGGAATATGATGTCAATGACTGAGGTCAACAGATTTTATTAATAAATAACTAAAATGGCCAATTAGGATAAAAAAAATACTGAAAGTGGTTTAGTAATTTCAAGTGCCTTAACTCCAGCTGAATGCTTGTGAAACAATCAAATTCTTGGAAATGGCAACTAGGATTTAAAGAACCCAACATAAGCTTCTATATAATTCTTAAAACGGAAAAAAAATAATTACAGCTTAATTTATAGGCTTTTTTCCGATTTAGTTAAAACTAGCATAGCTGAGATACAGTGCCAATTTGGAAATGTGTTCAAGGTTTTTTGTCTTTGCTACTGGAAATGAGAGAAATGTATTTCTTTACAATGAAAACTTACTTGTGGAAAAAGGAAAAAAAGAAAAATTGCAAAAGGCAGGGAAATTACAGAATCTACAATTTTTGATGTTCATGATTTTCCACTATCCCTAGTAGATAAACTTGAAATTAGATGACAATAAGAGGTGCTTTCTGGGTCAAGTACGTCAATTCTTACTAGATTTCCAATAGTCATTTAGATTTGGCATGGCCCCAAAAATGCCTTAAAATGCTACAAGCTTCTCTTATTTTCAAAGTTTTATAGATGTTTTAAAACCATTCCTGATATTATGAGCTCTTTAGATGGTGGGTGATATCTGTAAATCCTCAGGGGAATCCTTTTTCTTTACATCTTTTTTTAAAGACAAAAATATCAATGTGTATTGACAAAGAGCAACACTGATTACTAATCTGGTAGGGAAAGACAATCTCTATAAAATTATTTCTCTGAGAAATGACTCTCAGAAGATATCCAAATGCCTTGTTCACCTGAATTTCCTACAACACCTGCTGCTGCTGTTGCTAAGTCACTTCAGTCATGTCTGACTCTGTGCAACCCCATAGATGGCAGCCCACCAGGCTCCACCGTCCCTGGGATTCTCCAGGCAAGAACACTGGAGTGAGTTGCCATTTCCTTCTCCAATGCATGAAAGTGAAAAGTGAAAGTGAAGTTGTTCAGTCGTTTCCGACTCTTTGCAACCACACGGACTGCAGCCCACCAGGCTCCTCCATTCCTTCAAAGTTCAGTTTAGCTTCCACATTCTTCAAAAAGCCTTTTTTTTTTTCCTTTACCTTTCATTCCTTGGTGATAACCCAACTTGAACACCTGTTGTATATTTGTCGCTTGGCACACAGTACCTGATAGCTTTAATTACTTTTTATGTTGATCTTATCTTTCAAATTATAACATGAGGCCCCTAAAGTCAGGGTCTCTTATTACAGTGTCTCAAGTGTCAATAGATGTATAGAGTTTTAATAGAAATGATTTTGCCTCAAATTTATGGAGCTTATGTTTGGTCCCTTTCACTGTATCAAGCAAGAAAAGTGCCACAGAAGGAGTATTTGTGTATCCCTCTCCCCAGATTCATATGTTGAAACCTAACCCTCAATATGATGGTATTAGGAGGAGGGGCTTTTGGTAGGTGATTACGCCGTAGAGCCCCCGTTATGGGATTAGCACTCTTATAAAGGTGCCCCTTCTACTCAGTGAGTACTCAACAGAACATAGTAACTTGTCCACCAGGAAGAGAGCCCTCAACAGGCACCAAATCTACTCGCACTTGGTGGACCGCCCAGCCTCCTGACCTCTCCTTGTGAGAAATAAATTCCCACTGTTTATAAGCCAACTAGCATTCCAGTTGGACTAAGACAGGAAGAAAGTAAGCAATGCTAAACTTCTGGTGAATGAATAAATAAATTTTCAAACCACATAGACATTCATAAATTCTAAACATAGGTACAAAGTAAGCAAGTATCTCAACCTGTCATTTATCTGGTACACTCCTTCAAATTGCAGTCTCAGAAAAGTTTCTATTGTTTAAACCTATTTGAAGAACACAACATAAAAACCACCCTCTTGACCATCTGCAATGCAGGTTTTCTACTGAAAATTCTGAAAAGTCCAGGTGTAAAGATGCATTTTTGAACTCAATCTTTAACCCATCGTTCCCTAAATGTGTTTGACCATGTAACGTTACATAGCTTAAAATGGCTGTTGTTTGGAACTCACTTTGAGAAACAAATGGAAGCACACATTTTGAATAGCATCTGAATCATGCGTTTTCATCAGAAGTGTTAGGTGGGATGCTGCACAGGTGAAGAAGAGGAGACATTTTTCACATAGGACCACATCATCATTCTCTTGACATCTTTAGACGGTTTCTAATAGTACTTGACCAGCAAAGCAAATTTCATATCTACTCATTAAACAGCTAAAAGTTTGTCACACTGCTATTCTCATGAAAGCATATACTACATATATCTACTAATGATGTAGCAAACAAGATAAATAACTATAATCTGAAGGCAAATTATTAGTTGTTTTTGTTGTTCAGTCATTCAGTCATTTCCACCTCTTTGTGAGCCCATGGACTGGAGCAAGCCAAGGTTCCCTGTCCTTCACCATCTCCCAAAGTTTGCCCAAACTCATGTCCACTGAGTTGGTGATGCCATCCAACCATCTCATCCTCTGTCATCCACTTCACTCCTGACTTCAGTCTTTCCCAGCATCAAGGTCTTTTCCAATGAGCTGGCTCTCTGAATCAGGTGGCCAAAGTACTGAAGCTTCAGCATCAGTCCTTCCAAAGAATATTCAGGGTTAATTTCTTCCAGGACTGACTGGTTTGATATCCTTGTCATCCAATGGAGTCTCAAGAGCCTTCACAGTTCAAAAGCATCAATTCTTCAGTGCTCAGCCTTCTTTATGGTCCAACTCTCATATCCATACTGGAAAAACCATAGCTTTGACTAGACAGACCTTTGTTGGCAAAGTAAGATCTCTGCTTTTTAATATGCTGTCTAGGTTTGTCATAGCTTTTCTTCCAAGGAGCAAGTGTCTTTTAAATTCTTGGCTGCAGGCACTACCTGCAGTGATTTTGGAGCCCCCTCCAAAATAAATTCTGTCACTGTTTCCACTATTTCCCCATACATTTGCTGAGAAGTGATGGGACCAGATGCCATGATCTTAGTTTTTTGCATGTTGAGTTTTAGGCCAATTCTTTCACTCTTTTGTTTCACCTTCATTTAGAGGCACTTTAGTTCCCTCTTTGCTTTCTTCCCATTCTGGGTCAGAGGGTAAAGCATCTGCCTACAAAGAGGGAGACCTGTGTTCGATCCCAGGGTTGGGAAGATCCCCTGGAGAAAGAAATGACAACCCACTCCAGTTCTCTTGCCTGGAAAATTCCATGGACTGAGAAGCCTGGTAGGCTACAGTCCATGGGGTCGCAAAGAGTTGGACACGACTGAGCAACTTCACTTTCACTTTCACTTTAGTTCCCTCTTTGCTTTCTGCCATAAGGGTGGGGTCATCTGCATTTCTGAGCTTATTGATATTTCTCCCAGCAATCTTGATTCCAGCTTGTGCTTCATCCAGCCCAGCATTTCACATGATGTACTCTGCATATAAGTTAAATAAGCAGGGGGACAATAAGCAGCCTTGATGTACTCCTTTCTCAATTTTGAACCAGTCTTTTGTTCTATCTCTGGTTCTAACTGTTTTTTCTTGATCTGCATACAGATTTCTCAAGAGGCAGGTAAGGTGGTCTGGTATTCCCATATCTTTCAGAATTTTCCACAGTTTGTTGTGATCCACACAAAGGTTTTAGCATAGTCAGTAGAGCAGAATAGATGTTTTTCTGGAATTATCTTGCTTTCACTATGATCCAATGGATGTTGGCAATTTGATCTCTGGTTTCTCTGCCTTTTCTAAATCCAGCCTGTACATCTGGAAGTTCTTGGTTCACATACTGCTGAAGCCTAGCTTGGAGGATTTTGAACTTGACCTGTTAACATGTAAAACAAGTGCAGTTGTGCAGTAGTTTGAACATTCTTTGGCATTAGTAATTATTAGTGATTAAAAAAATTAAATGTAGATTAGTACAGGTTGGAAATGTTTAAATCCATTTTTGTCACAATAAAATACAGATAAGTCCCTGAATATATTTACTTGTTGTCTAATATTTAAGGAAAAATAAAGCATCCTTCCTATATTAAGCTTTTTGGAATTCAGATTTTTTTTCCTGCTGAATCACATAAGATCATTGTCACCTGCCTAATTTATAAAATATTAGTTGCTGTTGTTTATCCTATACCTAAAGCCTAATATGTGGGCATGATAGCTGTGAGGGTTCTTCCTCGACATAAACTAGGGCACATGTAATTCTGGTTGCAATGGGCAATGATCTTGCAACTATGAGGCAAGTCATTATAAGAATGAAATCAGCAAACAAACAAAAACAGGAATGAAGTCCACATGAGGCTTGAAGGGAGGGAAAACACAAAAAATAACAAAGAAGTTTTTGCTCTAAAGCCTTCCCTACTTTTGTATACTACATGAGATAATGAAAGTGAAGTGAAAGTGGCTCAGTTGTATCTGACTCTTGCGACCCCATGGACTGTACAGTCCATAGATTTCTCCAGGCCAGAATACTGGAGTGGGTAACCTTGCCCATTTTCAGAGGATCTTCCCAACCCAGGGATCAAACCCAGGTCTCTGGCATTGCAGGTGGATTCTTTCACCAGCTGAGCCACAAGGGAAGACCAAGTATACGGGAGTGGGTAGCTGATCCCTTCTCCAGTGGATCTTCCTGACCTAGGAATTGAACCAGGGTCTCCTGCATTGTAGGTGGATTCTTTACCAGCTGAGCTACAAGGGAAATCAGATAATACATCTTCTTTAATATTTAGGCTTAATTAGATTTTTCTGCCAATTACTAGAGCATAATACTTAATATAGAATCTGGTCCTACTTGGGGTCTTATAAGTACTAGACCCTAAAACATAGAATGAAGTTAGTACAGTGATGACACCTACATCCCAGGCTGTAAAGATGGCCATTCTCATAAATAGTTGCTTCAAATGTTGCCCATCTCTAGGGTTTCAAGTCATGAACTCACTGAGGCTTTAGCTCTTGGATGCTTGCTAGGGAAAATTTTAGATTTTAAATTATTCTCCATATAAGTGAGGGACTCAGCAGAAGCAGAAAGTCCAGTGAGTTGCAGTTTTGAGAACTTGAGGAAGAGACATTTTTACATAGGTATAAACAGAATTAATGGAACTGACTTGGAATCTAAACACCTAAATATTGACAAAAATAGGAACTCATTATCATCCATGGGCCTGTAGCATTGAGGGAAAGAAACAATGTGACTGGAGCAGAGAGGAAGTGAAAGCTGTAACCACTGCTGGAACTGTGGCAAACCTGATTCAGAAGGAGTTTGCCACACCTCTCCATCCTCCCAGGCTCCAGTCTCCCACAGATTACTCCTCCTGGTCAAATCACAACTGGTTACTTTGAACCAAAAAGCTCCATAAAGAAAGGCAGGAACAGAGGGAGAAGAAAAAGAAGAGAAAAAGAAAAAAATATTGGGATGCTGGGATGCACGTGTCTTGTTTGCAGGCATTTTGGACACTTGAAGGCATTTGGATAATTATATGCTAATACTCCTGTGTGATAGTTCAGTTCAGTTGCTCAATCGTGCCTGACTCTTTGCAACACCATGCACTCCTATGTGATAGGTTTGCTGTTATTGTTTTCTCCTCAGATAAGATTCTGTATATAATTGGGATAAAACCTTAATGAAAAGTCCTCCAATAAATGTGTCTCACCTGATTATCAAAGACACCCTTGTCATTACTCTGCTGGCCAGATAATATGAAGACAGAAATAACATCAGAATGCTGGGCATCATTGTGTAGAAGGTAGGATTTAAAATGAAATTTCTCTAAGGGAAAAAGTTTAAAAAACACTACACTGCCCCTGCTGCTGCTGCTGCTACGTCGCTTCAGTCATGTCCGACTCTGTGCAACCCCACAGACAGCAGCCCACCAGGCTCCCCCGTCCCTGGGATTCTCCAGGGAAGAACACTGGAGTGGGTTGCCATTTCCTTCTCTAATGCATGAAAGTGAAAAGTGAAAGTGAATTCGGTCAGTCGTGTCCGACTCTTCATGACTCCATGGACTGCAGCCTACCAGGCTCCTCCGTCCATAGGATTTTCCAGGCAAGAGTACTGGAGTGGGGTGCCATTGCCTTCTCCGACACTGGCCCTAAAAGCCAGGAAAGTGGAGAAAAAAGCATGGCGAGAGCACNAGTGGGTTGCCATTTCCTTCTCTAATGCATGAAAGTGAAAAGTGAAAGTGAAGTCGGTCAGTCGTGTCCGACTCTTCATGACTCCATGGACTGCAGCCTACCAGGCTCCTCCGTCCATAGGATTTTCCAGGCAAGAGTACTGGAGTGGGGTGCCATTGCCTTCTCCGACACTGGCCCTAAAAGCCAGGAAAGTGGAGAAAAAAGCATGGCGAGAGCACTGATCCACAGTAACCTGGGCGATACGCTTCTAAGTATGAAATGTCACACTTTTGCCTTCTTACCTATACCTTCACCCCAGGCTCAGAAATGAACCTTCTACCACAAGCAATACAGTGTCCAAAATGAAGAGTAGAGCCCAAGCTAGGCATACGGGCAAAACTACTCATTTGGAACACTTACACTAAATTTTTACCACAAGAAGGAAAAAAAAAAAAGAGCCCAAGGAATAGAAAAGGGAAAGGGGTGTTTGGAGGAAAGAGATGGAAAGAGGGTAAAAGGAGATCAAATAAGATACAGGAGCAAATTAAAATTTTATAATAGGAAAGACTATAAGATTACCACTAATAACAACCATGTTTTCCAAGTGTGAGGTAATTTTTAGAAGAAAAGCATTATATGTCAGCTTTTCATCTAACAATTGTTTTCATGATGAACTTGATGTGCATGTCTCATTGCTGTTGTTTCAATAAAATCAAATCTAAAAATAGGGTCATATTAGCTCAGATAATGAAATCAAATTAATATAAACTCCAGAAAACAGGATATCTTAAAATAGTCTCTGAATGTATAGGTCTGTGGTTAAAACAGATCTGTGGAAATCTTAATACAATATTTAAATTCTTTTATACATGTATATTCATTCTTTTTCAGATTTTTTTCCCATATAGGTTGTTACAGAATATTACCTAGAATTCCCTGTACTATTACCTTTTGGCTATGTATATTATATACAGTAGTGTGTATGTGTTACTTCCAAGCTCCTAATTTATCTCTCACCCCTAAGTTTCCCCTTTGGTAACCATAAGTTTGCCTTGAAATCTGTGAGTCTGTTTTTGTAAATAAGCTCATTATATCATATTTTAGATTCCAAATATAAGTGATATCAACTCCTTTTAAAATCATATCAAAAGATAAAATACTTAGGAATAAACATGATGAAGGAGGTAAAAGTCTTATATGCTGATAACTATAAAATATTGATAAAACCAACTGAAGATGACTTAGAGATGGAAAGATATCCCATGCTTTTGGACTAGAAGAATTAATACTGTTAAAATGGCCATATTACCCAAAGCAATCTACAGATTCAGGAATCCCTATCAAATTATCCCTGACATTTTTCACAGAACTAGACAAATAATCCTAAAAATTATATGAAACCATAAAAGACCCAGAATTTCCAAAGCAATCCTGAGGAAAAAGAACAAAGTTAGACCATAACTCCCCTTCACCAAGCGACTTAAAACAATACAACAAACCTACAGTAATCAAAACAGAAGGTATTGGCACAAAAACAGACTTAGGGATCAATGGAAGGGAATAGAGAGCCCAGAAATAAACCCACATGCCTACGGCCAATTAATCTTCAATAGAGGAGACAGGAATATATAATGGAGAAAAGTCAATCTCTTCAAGTAAGTGGTATTGGGAAATCAGACTGCCACACGTAAATCAATGAAGTTAGAACACTCCCTCATACCACACACAAAAACAAACTCAAAATGGATTAAAAACTTAAATATAAGACATGACAAAACAAAATTCCCAGAAGAAAACATAGTCAAAACATTGTGACATAAATCGTATCTATTTTCATGGGTCAGTCTCCCAAAGAATAAAAATAAAAGCAAATATAAACAAATGGGTCCTAATCAAACTTAAAAGCTTTTGCACAACAAAGGAAAACATAAACAAAATGAAAAGAAAATCTATGGAGTGGGAGAAAATATTTGCAAATGAGACATCAGTTTTAGTAAAACAAAGTATGCTTTCCACACAGTCTCTGCTTACATAAGTCACAAATTTATTCTATCTAGCAGGTTTTTTACCCCTAGGATAAGGTCTGTCATACTATTATTGTAGCTTTACTTCCTTGCATCCTCCATTAAATTATAAGTTCCATGAAAGTTTTATCCATCCTTCACATTGTTAAATATTTCTAATAAGTAATTTCTCATAATTCAAAAAAATCAAATGACTAATTTGCATGTTCTTATTACATGTACACGCAATACATCAGAATATTTGAAAAACTCAGCAGTGGCCACAGGACTGGAAAAGCTCAGTTTTCATTCCAATCCCAAGGAAAGGCAATGCCACAGAATGTTCAAACTATAGTACAATTGCATTAATTTTTCATGCTGGCAAAGAAATGCTCAAAATCCCTCAAACTAGACTTCAGCAGTACATGAACCAAGAACTTCCAGATGTACAGATGGATTTAGAAAGGCAGAGGAACCAGAGATCAAGTGTCCAGCATGTTCTGGATCATAGAAAAAGCAAGGGAATTCCATAAAAACATCTACTTCTGCTTCATTGACTATGCTAAAGCCTTTGACTGTGTGGATCACAACAAGCTGTGGAAAATTCTTAAGGAGATGGGAGTACCAGACCACCTTAACTGTCTCCCAAGAAACCTGTATGCAGGTCAAGAAGCAACAGCTAGAATTGGACGTGGAACAACTGACTGGCTCAAAATTGGGAGAGGAGTATGACAAAGCTGTGTATTATCACTCTGCTTATTTCATTTACATGCAGAGTACATCATGCAAAATGCCAGGCTGGATGAATCACAAGATGGAATCAAGATTGCTGGGAGAAATATCAAGAACCTCAGATATGCAAACGATGCCACACTAAATGGCAAAAAGTCAAGAGGAACTAAAGTGTCTTAGTTGATGAGGGTGCAAAAGAAGAATGAAAAAGCTGACTTAAAACTCAACATTCTGAAAACTAAGATCATGGCATCTGGTCTCAAGGCAAATAGAAGGGGAAAAGGTGGAAACAGTGACACATTTTATTGTCTTGGGTTCCATAATCACTGGAGACTGTGACTGCAGCCACAAAATTAAAATAAACTTGCTCCTTGGGAGAAAAGCTATGACGAACCTAAACAGGATATTAAAAAGCAGACATCTCTTTGCCCACAAAGGTCTGTATATTCAAAGCTATGGTTTTCCCAGTAGTCATGTACAGATGTGAGAGTTGGACTGTTAAGAAGGCTGAGCACCTTTTGATGCTTTCAAATTGTGGTTCTGGAGAAGGCTCTTGAGAGTCCCTTGGACTGCAAGGAGATCAAACCAGTCCATCCTAAAGGAAATCTACCCTGAATATTCATTGGAAGGATTGATACCAAAGGTCTAATACTTTGGCCACCTGATGGGAAGAGCCAACCTATTGGAAAAGACCGTGATGCTGGAAAACGGTTGAGGGCAGGAGGAGAAGGGGGTGACAGAGGATAAGATGGTTGGATGGCATCACCAACTCAATGAACATGAGTTTAAGCAAAATGTTGAAGATAGTGAAGGACAGGTAAGTCTGGTGTGCTACTGTCCATGGGGTTGCAAAGAGTCCAACACGACTAAGCAACTAAACAAAACATGACTTAAAGTGAAAGTGAAATGGACTGCAGAATATAATTTATATCCTGATTTTAAAGCTGTCAGAGGTTTTGGATTATCCTCAAAGACCTAAGGAGGAAGACTCTTAAAATAATTTTACAAAATATAACAAAGAAAGTTCTTATATTTTCATAGGCATGAGTCCAAGAGTTAATGTAAAACACACATAATAATAAAGCTCACAAGAGGTTAGTCTCTCTGTGTATTCCACCTGACTAGACCACATCGCTTAAAATCATAGCCATCCATTTTGTAAGTTTCTTTTTTTTTTTGCTATAGCTGAGATTACAACCTATCATTTAGAGAGAATCTGACACCTAGATAAAAGCAAGTACAAAAAAAGAAATCGAAACTGATGCAGAAGGGAAAAAGTACAAATAGGCTGCTTTTCTGCTAGTTAAAATGACAAGGTTCAGAGCTGAGGAGATAGAATCAGAGAAAAAACTTTTTAGGTCATTTTTATCAGGTGACTTGTAGGTGAAGGAACATGGAAACATGTCAAAAATTAGTCATATCTTCTAAGTTCATTGTTCTAAAATCCTCTCTCTCTCTTTCCAACTATTCTGTTTTTAAGATACTCACTCTTTAGTAGGAAATTAATTTTATATTTGCTTTAAAGATAATATCTAAGCATTCTGCTTATTATGTGAAAAATTAATCACAAAAATTTAACCACAGTCAGAAAATAATGATCAGTCAAGCAGTAATTATGTACATATAGTACATGGTGTACTAAATTTAGTACATTGCTTTACTCTAGATAAGTATACAAAGCAAAAATATGTTTCTGCAATTGACCAAGTGGTACCCAATACTGAATGCAAAATGTTTCTCATCTTGTTTCATGTAGGTAATGAAATAAGGCATAGGGATAGGTAGTCAGGAGACTTGAGTTCTTGTTCTGATTCCATCAACAAGTCACTCTGGGCTACACATTGCTCGTCTGTAAAATAAAAGGTCTTAGACTAGCAGTTTTAATGTCCCTATATTCAGCTCATATTTTTCTACTTTTTGAAGTCTTATGCTAAAGATAAGAAAATGAAGAGGCTCTGTATATGATCAATTCAATTCCTTAAAGAACATTTTCAATTATTTTAATTAGTGGCAGTTGTTGTTGCAAATACTGGATTTCCCTCGTGGTTCAAATGGTAAAGAATCTGCCTGCAATACAGGAGACTTGGGTTCAATCCCTGAGTCAGGAAGATCCCTTGGAGAAGGAAATGGCAACCCACTCTAGTATTCTTGCCTGGAGAATCCCACAGAGGAAGGAGACTGGTGAACTACCGCCCATGGGGTTGCAAAGAATTGGACACAACTGAGCGACTAACACTGTAAATATTATAGTAAATAGGTAGGGCAAAATGGCCTCCAAATATGAATAAGGTTTCCAAATTTATTAAATTAAAAATCATTAGGTTGGTCATATACCATTTGTGGGGGAAAATTAGTAGAGTTTTTTTTTTCCTTGTCCTTTAAAACTATTCTATTCTCTTGAAATATTTCTTAACTCTTAGCAAAATGCATACTTGTATAACTCACCAGATGACAAGGGCAGTTCTTCCCCCGCAATTCTGTCCAAGCACCTGATGTGCATTTTCCGTGGTATAAAAGTTTATTCAGTAACTCTAGGTATCAGATGGTGTCATTTTGTCTTATGGGTACTTTAATGATAAAAAAGGGAGAATGGACCAAAAGTCAAGTGTGCTTCCAACTAAGCTATTGTCTATAGTTTGGCTAAAATTATGCTCAATGCTGGCAAACTTTTTAAGCATTTTGTTTTATTGCCTGCAGGTTTCTAACACCCATTGATGTGTGCCTCATACATTTTGAGGGCATTTTAAAAGAAGGATTTCTATCCATTTGTAAGCTGATCATTGGAAACGGGCTGGTTATGATTTCCATGCAATTTCTTATTGCAACCAAGAACCATAATCACAAAAATCAAGGCAGTAAATGCTTCAAAAATACAAATGCATTTAGTAGCTTAGAAAGGAATAATGGTGTCAAATCATACAATGGGATGGAAAGTACATTTGTAAAGAAGGGAAGAAGTAAAGAAGGAAGGAAAGTGTGAGGGAAGGAGGGGGGAAGGAAGGGAAGGAAGGAGGATGGTGTCCTTACTTGGGCATTCTCAGCACTGAATAAATTCTATATTCTTTTTATATTAGGTTAAAGCACATGAAATTACTGATCTCATTCTTACCTACCAAAAAATGTAATTTTCATACCGTTCAATCTAGTAGGTTCAAGGTTATTTTTCACAACTTGTCTTTGTATTGGACTAGTGGTGAAGAATAACATGTCAAGACACCCTCATCTGGATGGAGAACACTGACAAGCCAGGCTTCTTAGATGGCTGGAGCTGTCAGATTCAGTGTTCCTATCCAGAACCCCTTCTCTACTCGGAACCAGAAGCCTACAAATAGTTGTTTTCCACCAGGTGTTTAACTCTTCACTGCAGGTGAATGTCCTGGCTTCCAAACCCTTGCTGTCTGTGTTGTGATTTGCCCATCAGGACTTGCTACAAAATCTACCTGCCGTTCTCCTCACCACCAATACATCTAACACCATGGAATTTAACCAGATCATATAGGCCAAGTGGCAAAGCTACTTTTACTGCAACACAGACCTGATGCAAGGCCCTTCAATGGGCCCAGTCAAAATATCAGCCTTTTATGTCACCTATGTAGCTGTTTTGGTGGCTCAGGCAGTAAAGAATCTGCCTGCAATGCAGGAGACCTGGGTTCAATCCCTGGGTTGGGAAGATGCCCTAGAAAAGGGAATGGCAACCCACTCTAGTTTTCTTGCCGGAGAATTCCATGGACAGAGGTGTCTGGCTCCAGTTCATGGGGTTGCAAAGAGTCAGACACAACTGATGAACTTCCACTTTCATGTCACCTATGTAGGTCAGCATATGTGTGCTCAGACATGTCCAACTTTTTGTGACCCCTTGGACTGTAGCCTGCCAGGATCCTTGGTCCATGGGATTTCCCAGGCCAGAATACTGGAATCGGTTGCCATTTCTTACTCCAGGGATATAGGTCAGAAGGACATTCAAATATGTGGTCTACCAGTAATGCCTTCAAACCCAGGGGGGACTACAGGGCACTGGCACCTCCTTTTTCATAATAGATGGTGTGAGTATAATGATTTATCCTCTCTGTTTGGACAAATGTTCCAAGATAATGCCTAATGTTGGTTGGGTCCCGAGTTCACCTGGGTATGGTTTATAATGTTTGGGTTGGGGGGGTGGTTCTTTAGGATCTATAGAGAAAAAAAAGCTGATCAGTTCAAAGGAACAAAGTAACACTTTTTGTGAAAAAGCACATTTTGTAACTTTTTATAATTAGTTTTAGAAATGCTTAAATTAACACAGGTAAAAATGTGTACATAATTAATGTAGTCAACTATACACCTAAGTATAAATTTATATGTAAAATAATTACATTTGTGCTTAGGGTAATTGTTACATGTATATAACTCGCATAAACACAGGTATTTATTTTTTGTTTTCAAATTATCTGCCTTAATCTACAAATAATTAAAGATATTTAGGCAAAAATACATAACATAATTAAATATAACTGTTAAATAAAATGAGGATTAGAAAAAAATACCAATTAGATTTTTCAAGCTTAGAAAAAGCACGTAAATGGATGCCACAAGTTCCTACTATAAAACACAAAAAAGCATGTGTGGTCCATACAAAGAATTATACACTCTTGTACAAAAATTGTATGCAAAATCATAGGTGTTTGCCTTTTTTTGCAGGGAGGGGCCTCTTTTCTTTTTATTCCCTAATCAGCTTGTCCAGTTCTTGGGTTCTATATGATATTCTCTATAAGCAATAAGGACCTTTAGGTTCCCTCTATTTTCAGTGGTTTTTCACTCCAATATGAAAACTTTATTACTAGTACTATTATTTATTCCTCTGCTTGTTATATGCATTTCTTGTATTTATGTTTTCCTTCTTGCACCCATTTCCAGCTGCTGTCAATACGGACCCTGAACATTATACTTCCTCTTTGGCTATATCTTAGACTGTTTCCTCTGCATTTATGTCAAACGGTTACAAGAGCAATGATCTTCCTGGTCCTGCTTCCATCAGTGACTTTATTGCCCATTTATCCATTTATGTTTTTGTCTTGTTGAGCACCCTGGTAGAGTCTCAGTTGCTATAATCTTAGTTTCACTTCAGCCAGTTATGATGCTTGTTCTAACTCATGAAGGAATCTGACAACTTCCCATTAACAGATCGCTTTGTTCTGATCTGTAAATCTTTATGAATCTTTACAGTATGCTTTCATGAAAAGGGAAAATTTTCTTCTCTTGACACCCTTGTGGTTTGAAGCAGAAAGAAATAGCTTCTGGGAGAAAGGAAGGTAGGCAGATTGCCCCTGGGGAATTAAATCCTCTTTCCGAATGATATTTTCCTCTATCCCTTTTTAAATGCCTAGTGACTCCCAGGCTCATAACAAAGGCTTCTAGAACCACTGCGGCAAGTATGTGTCTGTCCTGAATTGAGGCTGTGATTCCCTGTACAATAAAGGCAGCCTAACTACTGAGAGACACATTCAATACTTTTTAAATTCTCCAGCTCCTCTGTCACCCCATCTTTACATCCCAAATGTAGCCACTGCAGTATGTAAAGTGATGACTCTAAAATTCACACAAAGTTTGTTATAGTTAACAGTATAAAATACAGAACTGCACTATATAAATAAAACCCTTAAAGTCAAGTGTCTAAAGATCAAAGATAATGTGATCATTAAGTAGGAAGTGATTATCTAAGCAGGTCATATTCATAAAAGCTATGTGTGTATGCTTGCATGTGTGTATATGTATGTATGTTTATGAAACAAAGAGCCTTTTATAAAAAAGAAGCAGAGCTTTGATTATGATTATGCACAATAATTCATACAGTGGTTTTGGGTACTCTCTTGTAGATACAGGTGTGACAATTTTACATCTTGTGAAGATAATTAAACTTAGTGCCTTAGTAATATAAACATTAGTCCATATTCCTTTAGCTTTCATAAAGTCAATCAACAGTCATTTTTGGAACACCTACCATATTTCAGGCCCAGGCTAGGTTTTAGGACCATAAAGATTTGCAATATATGATGCTTGTTTCATAGAATAGCTATCTTCTGACAATTTTGACGCACCTTACAACACATACTTCTGGAATACTATACTGATAGAAGTATACATGAAGGGCATCAGAGTATCCTACAAGACAGGACCCAGTTTTCCTAATGAATCTAGATAAGCTCCATAGATGTTATACACTTCCAATGTATATGTTAAGAAACTAATTCTTTCATAGGTAATCGCAATTAAAATGCAACCATTTGACTATTTGCATGAATTAGGCTGTTTGAAAAATAGACTAATCTTGGTTTAATATTGAGTTCCTAATGAAGTTAAAGTGAAGACAGAACATCAGTGCAAGCAATGAAATATTATCCAAATGTATATTTAGGGTCTATGTCTCAATGGGATCTGTTTCTCTGAAGTTTTGAAAATGCTTGTCCCTAATTTTGTAGAATGCTGGTAGTACTGCATTTGTAGCCGTAACACAGTTGCAGAATTCCAAAAGGACTATTTTGTCCCATTTATTATAGTAAAAAAGAAATCCTTGCTGAATATAAAACATTGCTGTTTTGATTATGTGAACTGATTGTGTGTAATTTTGCTGCTTCTTTTTATGTCATCATGTCCATTGAATCCCTTTTAAAGGAAAATCATTTTCTAGACTAAAATGTTATCATAAGAGCAGCTCTACTTTTGCTGACATGATTTTGATTAGGAAATTTAGATCTTCACTCTATATGAATACATTAGGAGAGGATTACTCCGATCGAGACTCCACAAGAGAGCTAAAATATACCACAAATAAATAATCAAGCATCTTGTATGAATTTAAAAATAAATCATGTATCATAAAGTAAAAATGGCCAGTTTAGGCTCAGAGAGAACACAGATAGCATTGCTAATTTGCAGCGGAGGGGATCCAGTAACATGGGTTTTTAATTAGATGGCAGAAATACCAAGGTGACAGGGCTGAGAACAGGTAACTCATCCAGGAATAGCAAAGCACTGAACGTGGAGCCAGCTGGTACGCTACTGCCTTGGTGTCAGAGAGCCTTGCTGTATCCTGAAACTGTGACTGTTCAAACAGCCTGTCGCACAGCTGTTCTTACTCAGAAACAAACAGCCAGGTCTGGTAGTGGTATCACTCTGCAGGTACCATCATGGCAGGAAAGTTTCTAGGAAGGACTGGGCAGCTCAGGGAGATGGAGGAAAAAAAACAAGCTTCATTGGAAACACCCAAAAACTGTACTTAAAAATATTCTCTTCTCCCTCCTTTGCTTAATCTACGGCATTATGTGTATCTATTGAGTTAGTAAGTCAGAACTACATTCATACCATCAGATTTGGGGCTCTCAAAAATCTAGGCTGAGGAAAAGCTGCAAAAGGTTGATGTTATTTTTAATGTTCGATGTGATCACAAATAAATTCTGGGATTTTGTTCTTTTCATTGAGATCATATTGGTATGGGTAGATTCATGACTAAAATTTGTTTGAGAAGGAACGTCTTTAAAATATTAATTTCTGTTCCTTTATTGATGCTTTTACTTATGGCTTTGAAAGGCATTACATTTGTTGAGACCCCTTCCCTCAGCAGCAACTGAAGCTCACTGAATTTATTCAAGTAAGAAATGACATGTTTAGAGAGGTTTGAAAGATAGAAAGTCAATATCTAGGATATAATTAATCAGAAAGGTGTTTCATTCACAAGGGGAGAGAATGATGTAAACTGGCACTCAAAACAACTTTTTAAGAGGACTTTACCCCAGTACTGTGAACTGAATCATATCCACACACCCCAAATGTATATGTTGAAATCCTAGGCCTCAGTGTGACTATGTTTAGAAGTAGAACCTTTAAGAAGTAAGATGAAATGAGGCCCTAAGGGTGGAGCCCTAATCCAATAAGACTGTCTGCCTAATAAGAGGAGGAAAAGAAGATCCTTCTTTCTCCTTCAGTGGGCACACAAAGAAGAGGTCATTCAAGTACACAGGTCAATGGCCACCATCTACAAGTCAGAAAGGGAGCCTTTACCAGGCACTGAACACTGCCACACCTTGAGCAGGAGCTTCCCAGTGCTCAGACTGTGAGAAAATGATTTTCTGTTGTTAAAGCCTCCTAGGTTATGCTAATTTGCTCTGGCAGCCGAAGCTGATTAATATACTCAGAGAGAAGTGAGAGTTCGCTGCAGATCTACTGGTGAGCCAAAGAAACTGGGCAATGGGGAGGTGAGAACTGCTTCTGTGAACTCCTGAGCTGGTAAAGGAGCCTGCACAATCCAGCAAAGGTTGCCACAAACCCCAGATGCTTGCCATGTCCCTTTCCATTGATGGTGTTGGCTTTTGTTGGTTTTGTTTGTTTCGTTTTCTTCTTTGTTTGTGGGGAGGAGATTTTGTTTGCTATTTGTTTGTTGTACATAAATACAGAAATACTTCAGTTGGATAAATTATTGACATTTCAGCCATTTTGCTTTACAAAACTATCTTCATGAAATAGAGAAGAAAACACATCTGAAAAATAACAAATGTTTTATTGAGTATTGTCTATCAATGACTTTGATAATTATTAGTAATTTTTATGTAAAAACCAGCCAACCTCCATTGGGAAATAAGTCTATTACTGTATCAAATCACCTTTTAATTGCTTGCTTTGTTGAATAAGCACAGGCTTAAAAGTGGTGTCATTAATAACCTTTGACCAAAGATGATGGAGGGGGACAATCCATAAGTGAGATTCTAGTCAAAATCAGTACAAACATGAAAAGCATTCACTACCCCACCAGTTTGGCCTCTCAATTTTTTATCCCTACTCACATTAGTTTTCCATATTTGCAGGTATCCAGAAACTATCTTGTGTGCGCACTCAGTCATGTTCAACTTTTGTGACCCATAGACTGTAGCCCACCAGGCTCTTCTTTCCATGGGAACTTTTATGCAATAATATTGGAGTGGGTTGCCACTTCCTCCTCCAGGGGATCTTCCTGACCCAGGAATCAAACATGCATTTCCTGTGTCTCCTGCATGGACAGGTGGATTCTTTACCACTGAGCCACCTGGGAAGCCTAGACACTATCACATTCACTCCAAAAATGTGATAACCACTGGCTAGATATTGGAAAAGCAAAACTAGACAAGCTATTTTGCTTGCTTTCAGAGAACTAAAAAAATTAAGTGGGAAGACAATTATGTAGGTAGCTAGATTATAGTAAGATAAACATTACAATGGGAACATGAATACAGTTGTTACTATGGGAGTACAAAGGAGGAAGGAAATCCAAAAAGTCAATGGAAGGAATAATATTTCTGTTGGCCTTGAGTGATAGGTTGTAATTTTCTATAAAAGTAGAGTAAGAAACACAGATATAATTCCTTTGGTCAGCACAGTATTAAAATGTAAAAATTTTAACTTGTATCCCTTTGCAAGGAAAGGGCATATGTTTCAGTTCACACAATTTCCATCCCTGTTTTACCAGATGCCTAATAATACTTAAATTCACAACTTACAAGATAGAATAAGCAAAACTGCAGCACTGGGAGGATGGAGAGCGACTACCTAGCACTTTCATTTTTTAATTGGAGTAATTTATTGGAGATTTACAATGTTGCTTCAGTTTCTGCCGAACAGTAAAGTCAATCAGCCACACGTATACAGCCTACACAGAACTTTATGGGAACTATAACTACTTGAATATAGTAGTCAATTACACAGTACAGATTGCTATAATATGATGATAATAATAATTACTAACATTTTGGGCTTTGCTGGTGGTACAGAGCTTAAAAATCCACCTGCCAGTGTAGGGGACATGGGTTTGATCCTTAATCCGGGAAGATTCCACATTTTGCAGAGCAATTAACCCTGAGCACTACACCTACTGAGCCCACGCTCCACAGCTACCGAGCCCACACGCCGCAGAGCCCGTGCTCTGCAGCAAGAGAGGTTATCCACAATGAGAAGCCCCAGCACCACAGTTACAGAGGAGCCCGAAATTACCAGAACTAGAGAAAGCCCATGCACAGCAATGAAGACCCAGCAGAGCCAAAAATGAATGAGGAAACTAACTAAATTGCTAAAAAATAATTACTAACATTTACTGAATAGTTACCGTATACTACTCCAAGTACTTGCCATGTATTCATTCCTTTGCCCTTTACAATAATTCCATGGGAAGCTAAGATTACCATTGTTTTAGAAGAGGAAAATGAGACAGAGAAAAAATAAAGGCTTGGTATCTCATTCTAAGTCATGCAACAGGTAAGTGGTAGAGTTAAGAATTGAAGCCAGACAGTCCAGAGCATGAATTCCCAAACACCAATACATATACAATAAGGACAGGATGAGGGAGATGGAATGGCTTTGAATCACTCCAAGGAATTTGAACTTTATTCCGTAGTAACAGGGAGTCACTGACGGTTTTTAAGAAGACAGTGAATACTCAAGTGTGTGTTTTAGAAGGACAACATGGAGGACATATTGGAGCAGTGTGCTGACTTTAGTCAAGGGAATGTTCAGAAAACAATACTGATAAAC
This sequence comes from Redunca redunca, assembly GCA_006410935.1. Classification (NCBI taxonomy): domain Eukaryota; kingdom Metazoa; phylum Chordata; class Mammalia; order Artiodactyla; family Bovidae; genus Redunca; species Redunca redunca. The sequence continues at coordinate 622,277 of SJYQ01129236.1, forward strand.
TAGACAGAGAAAATGAAAGTGAACCAAGGCAATGACTTTAGGGATGCAAGGATATTTCCAGAGAAGGAATTCATAGGCTGTCCCAGTTTCCTTCCCTGGGACCCTCAGGTCTCCCCCTTTTTCATGCCCCCATCCCACTCAACAAGAATTTTGACGGCTATGCTTCTCCCCACTACTGAAAAATACTGTGTTAACTCTTTTACTCCCTTCTGAGTTCAGATCCTTTAAAGGTATTGGTTAAGATGGAACCTAAAGAACCTGTTGCTTTAATACATGTTGAAGATCCCCTGGAGGAGGAAATGGCAACACATTCCAGTATTCTTGCCTGGAAAATTCCATGGACAGAGGAGCCTGGTCAGCTACAGTCCATGGGGTGGCAAAGAGTCAGACAGGACTTAGCAACTAAACCACAACAAAAACAATATGAAAAATAAGTAGAATTTAACTGAATGATCAGGTTATGCCATGCAAATTAAACATTATTATATAAATTTATCTGTAGAGTCTTAGTCTGTACACATGTAATTTCAAAAATTAATTCTTGGTTCAGAAGAGATCCTGGAATTTCTTGCATTTATTTTGTTCATTTAGCCTTTCTTCATTTTTATTTTTTAAATGTTTCATACACAATATGAGTCAATTTTTATGTACATTCTAAAAGATAATAGCAAATAAACATCTGTGTTCACAAACCAGGTCCCAGATTTGTAGAACAGAACATTATTATTCACTCCTATGTATTTATTATTTATTCTTTTGTCTGATTCCAAGCTTGGCAAACTAAACCAATGGCACTTTATGACTGAGAAAAATTTTTGTGTCTGGGAACGTCCCTGATAGACCTGTCAACGATTTATTTGCATAAAGGACCTAGGGCCTTAGTGGAAAAGAACTCATCCACAGGATCATTTTTTATCCACTCTAATCTTCCCTATAACTGTCCAAGAGCCTGTTTGTTCTCATGGCTGGAGAGTGAAAAGTGTGAAGTGATGAGAAGGGCTTTCAATTTCCATTAGCAACTTTTGGCTGTCGGCAGATATCTTGAAACTCTATTTCAGATACCAATACTGTTCAACCTAGAACCTCATTTACACATGAAAAGAGATAACCAAAAATTGGCAGATATTTGAGGAAAACCACCAGCAAGAGAGAAACTAAAGTCAACACAGAAAAGAGCTAAACCCCACACCAAGTGAAACAGGGCTGCTAGAAGGAAAAAACAGGTAACTCAAAAGTAATTTAAGTAATGTTTCTGAGACAGACTGAAGAAGATAGCACATTTATGTTTTAGTCAAGATGTAATCCTTTCACAATATTACAAACAATTCTGGGAGTGGCAGACAGAACATAACAAAATACAAAAACTACTCTTTAAAAAAAAGAACCAAGCCTGCAAGGAACAGATTATTACTGTGTTGTATGACATCTTCCAGAATGCCAAAAAATATATAAACCTTCCAAACTCATTCAATGAGACGTTGTGACCTTAACATCAAAAATAAAATGGGTTAGCATAAAAAAGACAACCTCCCAGCCTATACTTTTACAGATGTTTCTAAACAAAGTATTAGCAAATTACAAAAGCACTATATAAAAGAACAATACATTACAAAGTAAGTTTTATCACAAAATTCAAGCATACTTCAATCTCTGGAAAATTATTAATGTAGTATTTAAAAGTTGGAGAATAAAAATCATAATAGATAAAGTTATTTCCTCAAACTTAGCACTAACTTCTAATTTGAAAATTAATAAATTAGACATAGAAGGAATATTCCTTGGTAATGGGTTATTTACAAAATAACTATCAAAACCTTAAACCCAATGGAAAAGTTAAGTCAATTTCATTTCAGTCAGAAACTAGTCAAGAATGCTCATTGTCACTGCTACTATGCAAAGACAGGAATGGTCCCCTTAAGATACAAGGAGGTATGTGCTGTCTATGGAGAATTTTAAAATGGTAGCAGAATCAGCTACTACACTTTGATTTCACTACCATCATGTGGCAAAAATTCTAAACAATGTCAATAGTTAGATATTTCTCTCTGGAAAAATAATATTGCTGGTCTAAGATCTAAAACTTCCTTGATGGCTCAGGGGGGAAGAACCCACCTGCAATGCAGGAGACGCAGGAGGTACAGGCTTTATCTCTGGGTCAAGAAGTTTCCCTGGGTGAGGAAATGTTGACCCACTCTAGTATTCTTGTTTGGAAAATCCCATGGAAGAGGAGCCTGGCAGGCTGCAGTTTACGGGGTCATAGGGTTGGACATGACTGAGAGACTGAGCAGGAGTATGGGCAAGAACTGAAACTACAGCCTCCGTGACTGTTGTTTGCTAATGTGTGCATACGTGTGTGTGTGTGTGTGTGCATTATTACACACACACACACACATACATATACACAGACAAATTAGCATATTTTATTATTTTTCCTTTACTAACTTGTAATATATCTGGAAGCTACTATGGAAAATTCCCAGTTATATAGTCAGCTCTGACCTAGGGCTAAGTTACATGGAGTTGTATTAAGAGAAAGTTCCTAAGAGTTGAGGATTATTCAGGTTGCTTCAGGCATTGTTTGTGTCTCGTACCCCATGGGACTACATATTCCTGCCTTGAAACAGTAGGTTTAAAACCAAAAATTTATGTCAAGGCGATTATAAAGATGAAGAAATTAAACTAGATTTACTTCAGTTCTGCCATTGTCTGAAATGCCAGGAGAAAGTCAAAAGACACTGGGCTTCAATGCCTCAATCATTTCCCCTAAGAACTAGACACTCATTCTAAAGCAATGGATCAAGTATCATCAAAGTTTTCTTACTATTCAGAAATTCAGAAACTTACTGAATTTCTTACTATTCAGTAAGAAATAATATTTCTTAATATTTTCTTACTATTCAACTTACTATTTCCTCTGATTTAGCAGGAAAACAAATACTTCTTTCAATAAAATGTAATAGAAATTTCTTATGACTTTCTGATGAAGATATTTAAATGGAAGCTTTTAGCTTGCAATGGTATATGAGAGCTGATAGAATTGATAACCAATAAACATGCATATGGACAGTATTACAGTTTCTGGACTGTATTAAGATATAGGATCTTTATGAA
>SJYQ01129253.1:0-12633 GCA_006410935.1 Redunca redunca
CAGTTCTGACTCAGGAACCACCTGCGACAGTGGGACCTTGGGCTCCTCTTGCTCACCCCATTCCCCAGAGGCAGCGATGACACAACTTTAGAATCCCAAGACTTTCACCAGACTCACCCCACCTCCGACCCCTAGGAGACCAGATTTAACTCACTTGAAATCAAAGTCTCTTTATATGTCTTTTGGCAGGGGATGGGGGCGAGTGGGTGTGGGAATCCTAAAGGAGATGTTCTAATGAACTTATTTTCCTTCATTTAAGGGTAGGGAGATTTTAGGTCATTTTAAAGATTCCTTCTCCATTTTACTAAAGCTTTGTTTGTTTTCCCAGCAGATCCACTATGATACTTAACTAAGCTCCCTAGACTCCTCTCCCCAGGTGGCACTAGTGGTAAAGAACCTGCTTCTCAAGGCAGGAGACATAAGACTCGGGTTCGATCCCTGGGTTGGGAAGATGCCCTGGAGAAGGGAATGGCAACCCACTCCAGTATTCTTGACTGGAACATCCCAAGAACAGAGGAGCCTGGCTGGCTACAGTCCATAGGGTCACAAAGAGTCGGACAAGACTGAAGCGACCTAGCACGCACAGACTTCTCATGAGAGGGACATGGTTTTAGTACGCCATGAACCCCTTGTGGATATTCATGGCTTTTGATCCTTTTTTAAAAGATTGAAAATCGTTGGTATAGAAGCAGCAGCAGAATCTTCGTAGGCAAAAGTCTTGTGTTCAAACCCCAGCTCCACACCTTCAAAATGAAGCAAAAGTCTTGTGTTCAAACCCCAGCTCCACACCTTCACAATGAAGTAACTCTGGGCAGACTATTTACGTCATGTTGGAAGATCTGTAGAGGGCTGACGAAGGGTCTTTCTACATGGAAGCCCTCCTGGGCTACCAGGTCAGAGGACACTCATGTTCTTTGGGAACTCCAGCCTGATGCCCTTAGGCGGTGACATCTGCTCTTTTCACCCACGAATGCAGGTGATTCTGTCCTACAGACAAGGAAACAGGCCAAGGCAGGTTACTGAACATCCCTGATAATGATAGAGAGGGGCTGAATCTTGCAAGCAGAAGGGAAGAGGAAAAGAAAAAAAAAAAATCCAAACCCAAAATCATGCTTCTTTGTTCGCCTTCTGGAACTCAGACTCCCGACTTGCCAGAGCGAGCATTGCGTTGAGTCCTGGAATGTTTTTCGAGACGAAGATAGCTTCCCCATCCTGTCGTGTTTTTCACTCTCCCCTGACTCCCACCTGCTTGTTGCTGTCTGCTGGTGTCACACCTTCTGCACACTCGGAGCTCAGAGCTGAGTCGGGCTGGGTGAAACCGGGGCTCCATCTGCCCGCGTGCTTGCCGGGGGGTGTCTGAAGGTAACTTTGTGCCGGCACCCTTTGCCAGGAGGCTGAGAAGCCTTCTGCAGTGCCACCCGGCTCCCATCCACTCTCGGCAGAAGAAGTCAGTACCAAATCCAGCCCTTGGTGCCACTCAGCCAGATGGCAGGGGAAGCAAAACAAAAGTGACCTTGTTAGCAGACTGTGTCTTCCCCGGGAGAAGCTATTTTTGTTGTGGTTGTGAACTGAAGTTGTCTCGGCTGAGTTCTCCTTCCCTGCAAGGCTGTGGAATGTTAATTTGTTCCAAAGTTCAGTATTTTGATTAGAACCAGGAGTGCCAGATTTTGTCAGAAATATTTTGGAATGGGATAGGCTCATGCGCGCTCACTCTTGCCGGCTCGCTCTCTCCCTCTCCCCCTCTCTCTTGGCCGCTGTACAAAGTAAATGTTGCTGCAGCAGCTGCTCTGGGGCAACAGCCCAGCACAAATCGGAGCTGAGGGGTGAACCCGCTCCTCCCTGCGTGCGGCCATGACCTCATCACCACAGAGGCACCTGGACTGGGGACAGACGTGAGACGGTACTGTCAGGACACACCCTGGGTTCATGTGGAAATTGCCGAGAGCCCGACCCAGAGCCTGAAACACAGTAAAGAAATGTGTGCTGGAGGAAAACATGATCTCCTCCAAGGCTCAAGGCTGGCAGAATTTCTGTAGCCAAGAGGTCACATTCAATGTTTGAATTCACATCAAAGGTTTTGGACTCCCAAAACACTCCAGGTCTTTATCTTTGGTTCTTTTCTCCGACCATCTTCACTTCTCTCTCTCTCTTATGAGTTATGAACCCAAGTCCTGTACAAGTATACCCTGCATTGCAGAATAAACAAAGATAAGATGAAAGTGCCCACCAACCTCCAGCCCCAGTCTTAGCCCTGTAGGCCTTTTTGGATGTAATGAGGTGCAGGCCCTTCGCCACTGCCTTATGCTGATTTGATTGTATCAAACCTATTACTTGTCATCAGTCTGGTGGATGAAAATCGGCTTTTGACTTTGATTTTTTTGTTTGTTTGTTTTATAGCATAAGAGTAGTTAAAAGCATGGACTTTGAACCCAGCTTCCCTGTGATCTGATCCTAGCCTAGTAGTAGAAGTAGCAGCAGCAGCTGCGTGGACAAGTTACTCAACCTGGCTGAGAGTCCATTTCCTTGTGCGTGGGATAGGAAGGTTTCAGTGTTTAGTTCCAGGGTGGCTGGGGTTGTTGAATGGACTTACACGAGCAGAGTATTCAGATTGGGCTGGCCCGTGCAGCATCCTGGGTTGAGGGGTGGGGGCAGTTATCATCGGCACCATGATCTCCCTGGTCGCACATACCCCCGGCTCCACACCATGCCTTTCAATTTTGGGCTCGACGATTTCCCAGGTCTCCTAGGTTCTGCACCACACAGAACTCTGGAGCAGGGATTTCTGGGCTTTTGTTCCAGCCTCCGTGCAAAGAGAGAACAAATACTTAGGGAGGAGCAACTCTCCTGCTTCTTCCAGCTGGGACAACGAAAGTCTCATGGGTGGAGGGATACCTCCAGAGGCACAGAGGCCACGGAGGCAGCCAGGATGAGCATCCTACAGGACAGCTCCCCTCTCCCTCTCCAGGGCCTCCGCTGACTGCAAGGACAGCAGTTGAGGAGGATTCCGAAGTACAGCAGGGATGCTGACAGGGAGCCCATGCTCTGCTGTGAACATAAGGGAGTGGTGGTCCCTGCTCTTTCCTGTTCCTGCTGCCCCCGCTCACCTCCCGCCCTTTCTACCCTGCCACCAACCACCACTGGTTTGCCTGCCATCAGTGAGAGGAAGGGATAAAAGCTCTGCTGAACCCAGGATGCTCAGGCTTTGCTTCTGGGACCCTTTCTTCCTCCACATGATCTACAGTTTCCTATGTATGGTCATCTCCAGCAGACAAAGCTGGATGCCCTGGCCGCTCCCTCATCCATACTGGGGCCAAAGTGGAGGCTTGGTGGGACCCTTGAGTGGGTGTTCAGAGACACAGCAACACAGCCCCCAGGCAATAATCGTTTAGAAGCACTAGTAGGCCTGCAGTGAAGACCCAGATCTTTGAGATGCCTGTGTACTCCAGGCCTCGGATCGATACTTGGAGGGGAGGAGCAGGTGTGCGTGCTATATACACAGAGGCGGGCGCTGCAGTTCCAGGCTGAGGCTCCTCAGGAGCCCGCCAGCTCCCCTCTCCGTCTCATTTCCCTCTGCAGGGCCAGGGAACCGTGGAGTTTCTGCTGCAGGCTGACATCTGCTGCTGCACACACCTGTGCTAGATGCCTTCCATGCAGACCAACTGTCTGTCCTTCCTCTCTTCCCTCCAGCAGCTCTTCCTCCCTTTTCCCCCAAGGGGGCCTTTCAAATGGGTGTGCAAGCTGCAGGCAGATGCTCAGGGTGCTTCCTGGACTGTCCAGGTACAGGGCAGCCGGCACTTCATCCTCAGCACCTGGGCAGCCAGATCCCTAGCCTCCACAGAGCCCACAGGTGGGTGAGCTCACCTGTGAGCTTTGGGAAAACCCAGTAGGAACAAAGTCCACGCTAGTCAAGCAGATCCAATGGGTAAAGTGTCTCTACCCTGCACAGTGACGCTTCTCGTCGATTTGAGGATTTCTGTCCTCCGTTGGCTCTAGGTTGATAACCAGAAGAAGAGGGGCACATATATTGGATCACCTGGAGTGTTTTCTTTCTCACTTATTTCTTTTTATTATTTTTGGTTGTGCTGGGGCTTTGTTGCTCTGTGCAGCCTTACAGACCCTGGGTACATGGGCTTCAGCACGTGGGCTCAGTAGTTGTGGCGCATGGGCTTAGTTGCTCCTCAGCATGTGGAATCTTCCCGGACCAGGGGTCAAACCCATGTCCCTTGCATTGAGAGGTGGATTTTTATCTACAGTACCACCAGGTATGTCCTCACCTGGAGCATTTTCAAGATTCACCTGGCCAGTCTGCACACTTCCCACTCCCAGGCAAACTGGGGAGAGGAGTTAGTTGAAAGATGTCCCTAGGGCCAAGGTAATACTAACAGACCCCTTCTCTACCACTACCACTGCTATCCTTGTGCATTTAAGCTCTGATTTAAAAATCAGTAATTACTGACACAGTGGGGGAAAGGATGGTCTTTTCAACAAATGGTGGTGAGAAAACTGGATATTCACAAGCAAAAGAATGAAGCTAAAGAGGTATCTAAACGTGGGATGTCTCAGAGTCTTTAAATGCCAAAGTGCATGGTCAGTCTTGAAATGTGTAAAGAGGATGCAGCTAGTCCTCAAACTCATTTGACATCAAGGTCCTTCTGGATCCCCCTCTTTGAGGAGGATTTTTATAATATGTGCCAGTAGATGCTGAACCAAAAGATTTTGCTTAGAGTAAGAAGAATTCTTCCTGCCTGGGATTAGAGAGAGCCGGAGGGCAGCATGCGGAGTTAAAGAGGCTCCTCCCGTCCTTTCATTCGTTCACTCAGCACACACTGGTAAACACACACTAAGAGTTGGGCCTTCTGACACACACTGAAGATATGGAAATGGATGAGAAATGGGCCCCCTTCACCCTCACACAGTCTAGGAAAATCTGAATAACAGGGCTCCCTGCTGCCCACCAAGCGAACTTAGGCCAAATAGTAGAAGTTATGGGCTCAACTATTTGAACTGCACAGGGAATGGGGAAGGGGGGGCAGGCAGGGAGGTGAAATAGGAAATTATTATAAAGGCCCAAGAAACAGATGATGAGGGCCTGGGTGGCAGAAGGAGAGTGGGATCTAAGAAACATTAGACTTGTCCTGTCAACCAACAGGTGACTCTTGAAGGCTGTTTTATTCTGGGCACTGTGGGGATACAGGAAAATAAACACAAGACATGATTCTGAGCCTGCAGGAGTTTCTGTCTAGTTGATCCACTAACTATCCATGAACTATCTTCTCAACGAGGCTTATCAACTTTGTCAGAAGCAAACACATCCCAGGACTGAAGGGATGGAGATGAAAATGGCACTCAGACCCAGGCATAGAGAACACAGAAGGGGAACAGGAACACTGACCAGCTCCTTTGGTGCCAGTTGTCACAGACGTGCTGCCTTTGGGAACCCAGACAACCACTAGGTGACAGATGGAAACGCTGTACCTTTTCTCTCCCACGATAACCAGAATAACACCACAGTAAGAGAGGAAGGAAGTAGAACAGAACGAGGGTGGGGTGCAAGTGAACAAGCTAAATGGGACCACAAACAGCAAGGCACGGTGGCAGCCGCCAAGCTGAGCTGTGCCAGAAGCTGAGAACTGGCCCCGAGGCCAGGTGTGACTCCAGACATTCAGAAGGGCCAATGACTTCTACAACGTGCTTTGGGAGCCGCGACTCCCTAAAATGGCATTCTGCCCCCTCCCAATCACTTCCTGACCCCTAAAATAAGCGGCCACCAATAATGAGGTGAACCACGAATGCAGGTTGAGGGGAACACATACCTGTCAAGGAGAAAGGCCGGAGTCGGAGGTGAAATTCAAAGTTGATGTTCTATTAGTTTCTTCTTGAAATTTGTGAGTCTTACAGTCACAAACCCAGACTTAGTGTTCCTTTGGAGCATTCTGGGCTGTGTAATGGTGATATGTGCTCGCTCCTGTGGGGGTTAGGGGGAAGAGGATGCTGGAGAGACTGTGTCTTTTCATCTCTAAGCACTCGGAGGCCTCCTGCAGGCAGCTTTGGAAACCCAGTCCTGAGGTTAGGACACTAACAAGGGCTGCTACTACACAGGAATGAGAGGGTGAGAATGTGAAGGCAGGGGAGGGAACGAGGTGGGGAGAGGGGACTACTGGTCTCTCCAGAACAAGAAACAGAAGAGGAAAGGAACTTGTCTGGTGCAGGTCTGAGTCCCAAGTGACTTTCACGCTCCCAAGTGACTTTCACGCTGGGGAAAAATCCCCCAAATGCTAAACCAACCCTGACTCCATTTCCCCCTTGTGCAGTTAGGATGTCACCAGGCTCCTTAGCAGACATACTCGTTTTCTTTAGACTCCAGCATGGCTCAGGCCTGAAGGGCAGTACTGGATGGAGAAATGTATCCATGGTACTCAGTATTCTGAATATGACTCAGGAATGCTTTAACAGAGCCTGCCCCCGGTCCCCAACCCCACTCAGCCCCCATTGCAGGATCTTGGGTTTTCAAGTTATTCGTGTTTTACTGACAAGCAAGCTGAAGGGAGAAGGGAAATGTCCCCTGACAACTAGCCTACAGCTGACAACTTAAACACCAAAGATTCCAACTCCTGCATCTCCTGGGCTGTGGTGGGGGGTTGTCAAACTACAACCCATAGGCCAAACCTGGTCCAAGGCCCGCAAGTTAAGAATGGTTTTTACATTTATTAATGGTTGGGTTGAGGGAGTAGGGTGGGGGAAATGCAAAAGAAGAATATTTTGTGAAAAGTGAAAATTATATAAAATTAAAAATTTTTATCCATAAAAAGTTTTATTGACCAACAACCATGCCAGCCCACGATGTAGCGTCTACAGCTGCTTTTGCGCCTTAACCACAGAGCAGAGCAGTTGCAACAGAGACCGAATGGCCCAAAGAGCTGAAAATATTCACTCCCAGGCCCTTAATAGAAAAAGTGCATTCTCTGGGGGCCAGTGGCATTGGCTGCTGGGCATTGAGACCGTCGCCGGGAACTGACCTCAGAGCTGCTCATCGGAGATTCCCCACTGCCTCCATGGCAGCCACTCATCCAGCAGGTGCAAAGGCCCTGCTCCCTGGCCTCCATGGGAGAATGCTGCTCCAGGGAGCCCCGTGGGAGTGCCTGACACTTCTGATGTATCTGCTTGGTCCTGCCCTCACTGCTTTATAGATACTGTTCCCCAGAGCACACTCCCAGGAATCTACATGCAATCTCTGTCTCAGAATCTGTTTCCTGAAGGCTCGATCCAGGTTGGGGGAGCATAATGAAATTTGAGGCAAAATATTGTCTTTTCTTCTCCACTAATTATGGACCAGCAGCTGTGTCTCAGTTTCTTTTTAACATAGTTTGATCCCTGATCAATTTCAAACCAGTTCTCATTCTGGCGATTAGACTTAATAGAGAGAATTTGAGGATAGGGAGCATAATGGCTTTCTATTCTTTTTTTAAAATATTTATTTATTTGTCCACACCAGGTCTTAGCTGCAGCACACAGGGTCTTCAGTCTTCATTTCAGATGCGGGATCTTTAGTTGTGGCATATTAACTCTTAGTTGCAGCATGTGGGATCTAGTCCCCAGACCAGAGATCAGACCCGGGTCACTTGCACTGGGAGCGTGAAGTCTTAGCCACTGGTCCACCAGGGAAGTGCCCACGGGAGCATCACCGGTTTTTAGTCAGCTCTTCCTATTGATATCTTCAGAAGTCATCCAGACTGCCCTGTTTAAAGCTTATCGATTTCCCAGAGCCCTGGGGCAAAGGTCACAATAACACCCACGTCCCATACGGTCCTGCTTGTCTCTAGCTTCACTTTATCTCTGCGTCCCCTTGTTCTCTGCACTACACATCTCTGACACTCTCCAAGGGTTAGTTCCTCTACCGCAGGGCCTTTGCATGTGCTGTCTCCATTACCTGGTTCACTGAATTAAGTCCTGTTTATTCTCTGGATCTCAGCTTAGTTGTCTCTTCCTCAGGTCAGCTTTTCCTGGGCTGATTTCTCCATTAGAGATAGCCATGGACCCACAATACCTTAGGGGCCCAGGAGCAAAATGTTTAACTTCTTTTAAAATCAGAAGAACAAAGTGACTATAATAGCAACTATATATTGATGATCTAGCCTGGGTTTATACTAACTCCATTGTAAAATGTAATTTTTAAAAAGAATGGGGTCCCCCAAGGCCTGATTAATGCAACCCAGGCCTTTTCTGACCTCCTCAACCTCCCAGCACCACTAGTGGGTCAAGTGACCCCATTAAATGCTTGCAAGGTGCCCTGAACTCTTCTATCAGAGCACTTACCTTGACTGTCATCTTGCACCTGTCACCTAAACTGCAAGCTTGATGAGGGCAGGGGCCACACCAGCCACATTCTGACAGCATCGTGTCTGACACGGCACCTGGCTCATCAGATAAGCTCAAGAGATACATGCTGCAGGTGTGAGGGCAGGAAGGCGACACACCTGCACGACTCAGCCTACTTTTTAAGCAAGAAACTCACTTGATCTGCTTTCAACCACCAACCTCACAGGCGGGTCGAGGGGAGGGGACAGGACGGAAACCCAGAGGAAAGACTCACAATGGACTTAGGAGAATGGACCTTGCCAAACTTTTCCCCTTGGGGAGGCGGGCAGGGACGACAGAGATGGAGTATAAACAAACATTTCCTTGTCTGGTAGGTCATTTTGTAATTATGTATAGGTCAAGCACTTTCGACTCCCGGAAGTCAGACAATATCTGCTTCCAGAGCCCATTAATGCTCAAGGGCCCCCCAGAGTGAAGGGGGACTTTCATTACCAGGTCTTGTCCTATTTGGGCAGGAAGCATGCTAAGTGACAGTCCAGAGTGAAACAACGGAGCCAGGAAAAAGCAATAGGAAGGGGCACTGACCTCAGAGTTCAGAGAAGAGGAGGGGGAACAAAGCAAATGTGCTATGAACTCAGGGAATCGGCCAAGCCAGCTTGAAGCCCTGAGCAAGGTGCTCTGGGGGAAAGTGGTGAGACTTGGCAAGGGGACTGGAGAGTGGTGCTGGCTCCCCGGCATGGTCTTCACCGCCACTGGGGCTCTCCGCTGATGGGAAATGCCTGGAGCCAGCTGGAGGACAACAGGAGCCTGTTAAGAGAAAGCAGATGCGGCTGCTGCCAGATGTGGGACCTGGTTCTTGCCACGTGGCTGCCCCTTCATTCATGTCCATTCAGCAACAATGGCAGGGACCATCCAGTTCACCCTCATTGGTGGGGTTACATCGATGGGGTTGGAGAGTGAAGAGGATAAAGGGGAAGCTTGACTGGCAGCCAAAAGGAAAACATAACCACACCCACCCACCCACACACAACCCCCAACTGGTAGCAAACAGGATGGACTGGTGGCCGCGAGCCAAGATCCTCTGGGTTCACACTTGACACTGGCTTGGTGGCACAGCCGCAGGGCTTCCCTTTGCCGGAACGAGGCGGGTTATGGAAAGAGGCACCGGCATTCTTAAAATTCTCCTGTCTTCTCAGACCTAAAATTAACAAGACTGTTTACACTGCTGGATGTGGATTCGGAACACAATATTGGTAAACAATATAATAAGGACCCAGTGATCCAATGGTCTGAACTGCAGTTGTCTTCGCCTGTGGCAACCAATTGCCAATGCATTTAATAGGCTGTAATTGTCACTAATTATGTCGCTGTCCTTTGTATTCAGGGATGACTGATACCGTCCCTGTATGTGGCAAAGAGCATCAAAGAAGGAATCATGTAATCGTCTTCTTCAAATGGCTTTTTGAGATACTATTCACATACCATACAGTTCAATTTCTTTTTCTGACATATTCACAGGGTTGTGCAACCATTACTGCAATCTAATTTTAGAACATTTTTGTCTCCCCTAAAAGAAACTCCATCCTAATAGCGATGAATCCGAGTTCCTCTTCCCTCCACCCTCTAGAAACCACTGATCTCCTTTCTGTTTCTGTGGTTCAGCTTATTCTATGTATTCCATATAAATAGAATCCTAGTGTGATCTTGGGGGCCTGGATTTCACTGTGCAGCATATTTTCAAGGTTCGTCCATGTTGGGGCATCTACCCGTGTCACACCATCCGTTCTCATTGCCAAATATTAGTCCACTGTATGGATATGTTGCATTTTGCTTCTTGATTCACCGGCTGATGGCCATTTGGGCTATTTTCCACCTTTGGGATATTACTGCTAGTGCTGCTGTGAACACTGGCACGCTCAACCAGGTAACATCTAAAGTGGCAGCTGCTCTGATTATCGCACAACTTTAAACCCTGAGTACCTTTCTTCTAACCTCACACACTGTATAAAAACACTCTATGCTTTCCAACTTATCTTTTCCTAAAAGGCAGTTTTGTATAAAGGGATCATGGCAGACTATGGGTTGAAACAGTGGAGTCTGTGAAGAGACAACACCTGAATGATTTGGAAAGGCAAAATTGCTTAGCTAGGCAATGCTTGGAGAAGGCAATGGCACCCCACTCCAGTACTCTTGCCTGGAAAATCCCATGGACGGAGGAGCCTGGTGGGTTGCAGTCCATGGGGTCACTGAGAGTTGGACACGACTCAGCGACTTCACTTTCACTTTTCACTTTCATGCATTGGAGAAGGAAATGGCAACCCACTCCAGTGTTCTTGCCTGGAGAATACCAGGGACGGGGGACCCTGGGGGGCTGCTGTCTATGGGGTCACACAGAGTCGATTGAAGTGACTTAGCAGCAGGCAATGCTTCTTATGTAACAACTGTGTGATGTGCATGAATTTGCACGTCGGTTCGCTTATGGGACAGGCTGTATGTAAAAGGTGCAAACCTGGGGCCCAGAGGCCAAATTCATCCCCGTGGACATGCTGTGTTGGGCCAGCATGTTAAAACTGTATCCGACATTTTAAAAATATGATAAAAATCTTGATTTCTGCTCTCTCTTGAAAGTGCAGAAGCTCTAGCCTCACAAGGACTTGCCCTTTTGGATGGGGTCACCTTCTTGCAGTTGCCAAGACTCCACGGCTCCCCTTCTTCCCTGGTTTTGAGGCCAGGCTCGGCTGTCACTCATCATTTACATGCGCTGTTGTTTCTATGATGACAAGAGAACCCCCTCTCTGTAGCCAGGCCTCTGCCAAATGTGAGAAAATCCAGATGAGCAAGCTTCAAGACAAATGGAGAAAGCATGTTCCCTTGTGGAGAAGATCGCTGCTTTGCGATTTAAGGAGCACAGCCGTCTGCATGCGCTGCGTCGTGCTGCATGCACCGCTCCTGGCTGAGGCCTGCCTGTCCCCCGTAGGGGTTAAGAGTCTGCGACCCTCGGCCTGCAGTCTTCTCATGTGTGTTTGTGGCGCCTCTCCTATCTGAGCGTATCTCCTAGGTTCTTTGAGGACCATCCCTCTAGTTTCTTTTTGTATCCATCACCCCTGGTTCCCTGAAGCACCTCCTATGGGACTCTCAATCAAAGATGCCTCGATATATTAACATGGCAGGCTATCAAATCCAATAAAATATTTGAAGATGACAAGTGCATTCATTAAGCACTTGCTGTATGCCTGGCTCTGTTCTAAGTTCCTTAGGCACTCAGGTCTTCACCTGCCCCATGACAAACAAGGCAGGTGAGTCGTCCAAAGTCACCTAGTAAATGATGGAGCTGGATTTGAAGTTTGGTGGTCAGATTTTGGAACCCACCCTCTTGACAACTAGTCCAGATGGCTGCTCTAGATTGACTTTTCTTGGATGTAAGGTCTCTTTTATAACCAACTGAGAGAAACTGAAGCACAAAGTGGTCCAAGTCTCACTCAGGATCAAATTAAGCCTGAGAGCCCAGGACTTTCTTCCATGTGGACTGGAAGTGAGTTCCCTTGTAGGTACCTGATTCTGCTTCACACAGACCTTCCCATTCCAAGCTCACCTTTACTTTCTAAATGTCAACGGTTTGGGGATAGTAGTAGACAACATTTTTGGGGGTACAAGAATATATTCAGAAAAAAATGCAAAAACTCTTTCTCATTAAGAATTAAAAAATAAAAAAGTCACATCCCACATGGAGATGAATTATAAGTTTTTACAACTTCATTTGATTACAGGCTGAGGCACATGAATAGCAGCAAAGAGGTGGCTGAGCGTTTCAGCTTTTCATCTGCAGAGCTCATTGGGGTTCATCAAGTGCAATCAAACCCATTTCTCTCTTTACTCTAGAGACCTCTTGCAATAGCTCCTGGGGTGGAGTATCCTGTCTTCACAGATGGGGATAGTGTGACTCAGAGATGTAAAGGGATGCACTGAGTCCCAAAATCACATGCACCAAATCAGCAGCAGCTCGGGGGTCAGAATTAGTTGATTCCATACAATGCGACAATGACCAAGCTTGTGCCAAGGCCTGCAAGCAGTGCTGGGAACATATGAGGACAGGTAAGATGCACCTCTTTCCCTGTGATGATGGAGTCTCTGTGTTCGGCTCAGATATGTACCCCAGAGAAGCCCCTGTTTCTCCAGGTGCCAGAGGGCTGGCCACTCTGGGTTTCAGCAGCCCCTGGGGACTGAAGCCCCAGCCTGCTGTGGCCCTGGCCCCTCCACTGCAAATTTTCCCCCCAGCCTCCTGCTGGTGTTTCCACCCCCCCACCCCCCGCCAATTTG
>SJYQ01129353.1:0-13286 GCA_006410935.1 Redunca redunca
GGAAGGGAGAAGGGGCCGCGGCCCTCGGGGGGCAAGTGGACAGGAGACTGGGGGCGTCCTGACCTGAGTTTCAGCGGCTGCCTCACCTGTGGGGACTCCAGGCCAGGAGCCAGAGTTGTACCGCATAGACAGGGAGACCAAGGCTCAGATGGGACCCCCTGCCCATAACCACCCAGTGAGACCTCCTACTCAAGCCTGCGTCCTGAGGAACAGCAGCTCCTCACTAGTGCCAGCTCTCCCCGCCACTGGGCATGGCCATTTGAAGCCAGTCCTGCCCTCTAAGACCCAGCCCAGGTCAGGGAACTCTGGTCTAAACAGAGATGGGGTTTTCACTGTAAAATAAAATCATACTAATTTTTCTAAGATGATAGTAAGGATTGTATACTACTGCGTTGGAAGTCTGTTTTAAGAGCAGCTACAATTTCTCAGAGATTGCCAGAATCGCTCGGAAAAACCTACAACTGATTCTGCAATGAGATGACATTTTGCCAGCTGCTACCAGTGACCACATAGGACCATGATCCTCAGTGACATTCTGCCATCATTCGAACACATTTTATTTCCAGTTTTATGCTTGGGTGTCATAAGTCTCCGTTCCTGGCTCCACCAGGAACCAACTGCTTGCTAGGGCTTTCTCCCAAAAGCATGCAACACACCAGGCCCATTTGAGGGGGCCCCTTGATCCCCTGCACCATCCCGTCACTGAAGAGCAGCGGCACCACCTGCTCAGACACCAGGAAGCACAGCAGGCAGAGGCCAGGTGCTACCAGCCAGCTGGGCATGGACAGGCCCCCCTCCTGTGGACAGAGCCAGCTGGGAGGCCTCAGGGCCAGGGGTCCCCACCGCCTGGCCCCCCTGGCTCCCCCACCGCCACCCTCACCTCTTGAAGCCACTACTGCATGTACCAGGCAAAGAGCCGCAGGACAGCCAGCAGGGAACCTTGTGCCCTGGGGAACAGCAGGGTGCCCAATTCCTCAGGGTAAACATCTGCAGCATTCCCAAGTGGGGCGTGTAGCTCACCTGGTTGTTGTTGGGGGGCACAGGGCGGTGACCATGGAGTCAGGGTCTCCATCCTGGGCACCTCACACCCAAGGACACCTGCTCCTGTAGACCCTTGGACCATGATTTGAAACCAGCTCTGCAGGGTCGAAGCCCTCTCTATCCATCCAGTCCCGACCCCGGCCCTAAACTCCAGACCCATGGCACCTCAGACTTGGCTGTCCATGCTGAGATCCTGATGGCTCCTCACATCTGCCCTCTTGCCACCTTCCTCTCTTGCCTGGTGGCTGCTCCATCCCCACCACAAACCTGCAAACTACACCCAGATTGCAGCCCTTGCTCACCCCTCCACAGCCACCACCCCAGCCCAAGTTACCATCATTGTCCACTCAGCTAATCCAGCCACCTCCCTGCTGGTCTCCTGTTAATAAAAGTACAAGTCAGACTCCTCCTTCTTGCCCCAACCCCAGCAGTCACCTATGAGGCTCTGTGACTTCATGTCTGCCTCCATGCCACTCCTCAAACCCACCACACTGGGTCCCATCTTGAGGGCTTTGCACATGCTGTTCTCTGTGCCCTTTCTCATCCTTCCTGTCTCACCTGAGCATCACTTCCCCAGAAATCCCCTCCCTCCACAACCACTCTGTGGATTTGCCTCCACCCCCTGAATCTGTCACCTCATCTGCTTTATTTTCTTCAGAAAACTGCCACCAAAATCAATTTAGTGATTCATTTGTTTAGCATTGTTCTCCCCCAGCAGGCAGTACGCACCTGTAGGTATGCACAGTAGGTGTTTATTAAATACTTGAGTGAATGAAGAAAGGCGAAGCAGGGAGGGCTTGGTCCCACAGTGGGTAGGAACTCCAGGACTTATCCCCCTGGGGGATGCAGGGCCATGTGGGTGCTATCCCAAACCAAGACCCTGTTGCCACCGTCTGACAGTTGGTAGCCAAAGCCATACTTGCTAGAATAGTCCACCCACTTGGGGGCCCAGAAGACAGGCTGCTGCTCTCCTAGGAGGTCCTGCATGGCTGGGCACAAGAAGGAAGTGACATGAGGGGGCGGTTCTTGAAGGGGCCTGGTGGAGGCACAGGAGATGGGGAGAAAGGTCCAGGGCATAGAAAACCAACTCTTGGGGCTTCCTGGCGGTCCAGTGGTTAAGATTGTTTCCACTGCAGGGGGAGCCAGTTCAATCCCTGACAGGGAGAACTAAGATCCTGCATAACGCATGGTGTGGCCCAAAAACAAAAACAACCCAAGCAACTCTTGCCTTGAGGGGAGAAGACTGGGGGACCCTGGGGTCACAACTGCTTTTAACAATCAATAAATCTGAAACGCGTGTAAGGTCCAAAACACTGAAGGGCTTTGCTTTATTTCATTAAGCATTTTTTTTTTTTTTTGGCATTAAAAATAAAATCGCTCAAGGCCATGTGGCAGCCCGGATTGAATCCTTGGAAGAGGAAAAAGGCAGGAATGGGGAGCCTAGGGAAATCCAGCAGCCCAGGGGGCGGGCCAGGGGAAGCCGGAAGTCTGTCTTCCGGGCTTCTCAGCAAATCTCACATTATCTTGTGCTGCCCCTACCTGGGGGGCCCGAATCCAGGCAGAGCTGCAGGTTCCTGATGGCTGCCTCCACCTCCTGCCTTGGACTCCCCTTGGGCCCTGGGGAGACAGATGTCTGTTGGGGGACACAGGATCTGGAGGACAACCCCACCTCCAGCTCCCACATCCAGAAAAGTCCCATGTTCAACCCAGGAATCCAGACACTGTCCCCACATTACAGGTGAGGAAACTGAGGCCAGGAGAAGGGCTGTGATGCTAGCAAGGCACAATCCTCACCCCCGACTTCGCAACTCTCACCCCTGCCCACAGTTCCTGTCTAGGATGGAGCGTGCTCACCCGCCGGGGCACTGTGGAGGGTCCCTTGAGCCAGCAGCTGGATGGGGACCTCCGGGGCACAGAGCCCCACTCTCCAACAGGGAGTCCTAGGGAGGGAGCAGCAGACGTTGGGAACTGGTGGCTGGCTCTGGCCTCCCCATGGAGACTTCGTGACTTCTCCCCGTGCCCAGCCAGCTGTGAGGACGCCCTCTGCATTCCCCATTACCTCCTCGCTCCTGGCCCTCACCTCACTGCCCCACTCCATGGAGTCAGGGTCTGAACCATCTTCTCCAGGACCTGAGGCCTCCTGAGAAGCCAAGGGGCCTGCAGGAGCACAAGGATTTGGGGGTGGGGGCAGAGCCTGGCCCCACATGGAGGGCATCTGCCGTGGAGATGGTTTCAGAGCAGGAAGGGGATATGACAGGTGTGTGAGATGCAGGGCAGGGAGGAACAGGTAACAGGGGAAGGAGAGGTACTCACAGGGCGCCCGGCACTGGGGCAGTAGCATCCGCCCCACCTTTCGGAAAAGTCTGCCCAGAGGCTGGGGGATGGCGAAGATGGGAGGGCTGTGGCAGGAGTGGGGTGGCAGCCGGTCCGGGGTGAAGCCCTTTAGAGTGGGGAGCTAGAGGTCAGCAGGCTGCTCCTGAGTACCTGTGCTACCTGGGGGTCCTGACCCTCACCTGACGCTGCTGAGACACCCCAGAGAGGGCCACCCCTGTCCCACTGACACCCCACACCTGTGTGAAAAAGTCATCCTGCAGCAGGTGGTCCAGGCTGGGCCGCTCGGCCGGGTTGGGGGCCAGCAGACGGGCGATGAGGCGGCGCGCATTGGCAGACAGGTGTGCAGGCTCCGGGTAGCAGCCATCTCGGATGTTCTGATACATCTCCGACAGGGGAGCCGCCACAAAGGGAGGGACGCCAGTCAGCACCATGTACCTGCCCGGGTCAGGGGCAGGAAGCAGGGCACCTGCTTGGATCTATTCTGGGCATCCAGGGTTGGTTCATACCTACCTGTGTACCCCTACCCTCAATCCCTGATACCATTCCTGCTTCACACTCATTTTCTCACACTTGCCCTGTGTCCACTCTCACCTAGTCATTCTTGTCTGCACAGAAGACACCAGCATCTGTCTGTACACCTGCCTGCACCTGGGTTACACCTGGACACCTGCATAGACCTTTCCAGTTTTAATTTATGCTTGCTCGCACCTGTTCCAATCCCGCATATACCTCATGTCAGTACCAATGTCCTGATCTGCCTGTGTACCTAAAACCTGCACATACTTGTCCACACCTCAGGGCAGGTTCAAACCCGTCCTCTGCTGCACATACACCCTCCCTGTATCCCTATTCATACCTGTAGGCTCAAGTGATGGCAGGCTCCTGCCTGCCCCCCAGCTGCATACACCGAGGTCCTATGTTTGCTCATACCTACCTGTCCCCACACTCAACCTCCTCCATATATGCTTACACCTGTCCTTAGCTGCTGGTGCCTGTCCCCACCTGGGCATTCCTGCCCCCCTTCCCCAGGCCTGGGGCTCCCAGGGCAACTCACATGATGCAGCCCAGAGCCCAGATGTCCGACTGGCAGGAATGTCCGTTTCTGGACACTACCTCCGGAGCCAGGAAGTTCGGGGTCCCGCAGAGCACTCTGGGGGCATAACGGGGGCTGAGGAAGACTGGGGGCCCCCACACCAGACCAGGCCCACCTGCACCCACCCAGAGAGCCCGCTCAGAGCTTGCAGTCACCTGTGGCAGCGGCCCCCTGGCCCCATCCTTGTGGCCAGCCCCAGGTCTCCGATCTTCACCTCCATGTTCTCGTTCAGGAAGAAGTTACCTTGTGGAGGGGGACGCAGCGGGCGGTGAGGAAGGAGCGTGGCTTCAGTGGAAGCCCCGCCCTCACCCCGCCCCGAAGCGCCGCCCCATACTGAGCTTCAGGTCCCGGTGGACGATGCGCCGCTGGTGCAGGTAGCTGAGTCCGCTGACCAGGCCTCGAAGATAGTAGCGCACCTCGGGCTCCGTCAGCGTCTGCCGTGCCTGCAGCACGTGGGCCAGGGACTGTAGGGACCCGACAGGTGCCACACCACCATCGAGGAGACGCAGGTGAGTTCCAGGGGCCCAAGAAGGCAAAGGAAAATTCAGCCAGGCCCAGGTGAACGTGGCTGATTTTGGCATGGGCATTGGTGAGCTCTGAGCCTGAGGATGAGCCCAGGAGTTCAGTGGACGGAGGGGCCACCATGAGCTTGTAGGCCAGAGATAAACACAAGGTGGGTACACGCTGGGCACAGATGAGCTTAGGTGTATTTAAGTGGGCTGAGTTCAAGGGGTCTGTGAAGGTGCAGCTAAGTTCAGTTGGGTCCAGGAACAGGCATTCCTGCCAATCAGACATCTGGGCTCTGGGCTGCACCATGTGAGTGGCCCTGGGAACCCTGAACCTGGGGAAGGGGGCAGGGCTGCCCAGTTGGAGACAGGTGTGGGCAAGTGGGGCCTGGCTGAGTACAGGAGAAGCACAGATGAGCTAAGATGTGCCTAGGTGGGTCAAGAGAGCCTTTGGGTGGGCCGAGGTGCACAGATGGGCCTGGTGTGGTCTCAGGTTAAAACAGGTAAGGAGAGACAGACAAGGGTGGGGGGACACAGATGAGCTCCGCAGACACGGGTGGGAGGGGACATGCCTCCCTCTCACTCCGCCCCCGCACCTGGCGACTGCAGTATTCCAACACCATGTATACATGGTCCCGGTCAGCGAAGTGGCCGTGGAAGGCCACGATATTGCGATGTCGTAGGCGGCTGTGCAGAGCGATCTCGCGTTCCACCTGCAGGCAGGGCACCATGTGTATACACCCAGTAGGCGCCCACACTCGAGGCATTCATGCCCCCACAGGTGAGCTCCACACCCCAGGGCAGGGACCTCTCTGGGGACCCGCTTCTGTCCTGGGGCCCCCGGGCACTGACGCGCAGAGAGTACCTTGCCGCGGGCGTTTAGCCGCGCAGCCCCGCCCGCTCCGCGAGGCACCACTTTGAGCGCGAACACAGCGCTGGTGGACATGTCGGTCAGCTTGTAGCAGCGGCTGAAGGCGCCCTGCAGGGCAGGAGAGTCAAGCTGGATGCATACAGGTGTGAGGACAGATGGCCAGGCCTCCTCACACACACACACACAGCTCACACCTTCCTACCTGCATCCCCAAAGCAACACAACACAGATGAACACGAAGGCACACAGATACATCACAGACGCCTCCATACCTGAACACGCAGAGTCCACAGAACCCCAACACAGTACCCAGACACACGCTCCAACGCCCGCACACAGAAAGCACAGACCTATGACACACGCAGACACACGCACAGGGACAACAAAACAGAGTCTGAGTCTGCACCAAGGCTCCAAAACACACAACGCACCCATACCCTGGATGCAAAACCCACGACACAGCACTGCACGCCCAACACCGGTTCCCGCCACACAACGCGCGCCGCACAGCTAGTACATCGCAGACCCGGGCGTCCACCCACGCCAGCCCCGCGCCAGCCTCCAAACTCCCGCAGACACGCGGACACGCAGGGGTCGAGATCTCGCTTGCGCTCCGCCAGGCTGGGACCCCCGCTCCGCCCGGCCCCCTTGCCGCGGACTTGGAGTGCTGGAGTCCCCACCTTGCCGATCAGCTTCCCGCGCCTGTACACGCGCCCCGAGCTTGGGTCGCGCAGGAAGACGGAGACCAGCGGGCAGCAACTGCGCCGCCGCCGCGGCGGCGGGGGATCCATCCCTCCCTGGGGGCCTGGCTGGCGCACTGGCGCAGCCTCTGGCGCGACCACCACACACGGCGCCGCTACAGGGGCCGCGCGCTACTGGGGCGCCTCTTATTGGCCGAGGGGGGAGGGGTGGAGTCCAGACGCTCCGGGCGGCCGGTGCGGGAGGGGGCGGGCGCGTGGGGGCTTGTGGGCATGCGGGGACGCTGGGCTGGCGGGAGTTCCAGGGACCAGAACGGCGCTGGCATCTTGCACGTAAACCCCGCGCCAGTCGCGCGCGCTCGGCTCGCTGGCTTCTCGGATCCTGCGCCTCCCGCCAAGCTGTGAATTGTTCACGCGCCCATTTCTCTGAGCAGGAAACTGAGGTCAGAAGGTTTGTCTCACTCTCTCGAGGCCTCAAAAGGAAGGGTGGGTGGGAATGAGGGCTTGACGGGGCTCCCCTCAAGGTGCGCTTGACGTTTGAGTCTAGTCGTCCTGAATACACACATGGGACTACTGCAGATAGGTAGGTCCCTGGGGCCTGCCTCTATGACAATGGGAAGCTTGATCAACTTGGTCCTGGGGAGCCACAGCAGGTTCAGAGGAAGAGAGAGGAAGGGGAAGAAGCCCAATATCTCTGGGACTGGGGCTGGTGGGGAGGGCAGTGCAGCCCAGAGGGGCACTGCGAGGAAGCTGCTGTGCATAATGGACACTAGGCATGAGGAGCAGTGTTTGGGGATGAAAGGAGAGGCACTAGGGTTGGCAACTCCTGGCTCTGGCTTGGGCAGCCACGGAGAGGCAGGCGGACAGAGGACAAGAGGGCAGGCTTGGGCCCTGTGGAGCTATGGTGGCACCTCTGAGCTGTGCCTCACACTTTTGCTGCATCAAGTCACCCTTTCACTGATCCTGAGACCCGGGTACTGGCCTTGTCCCCATTTCACAGATGAACACACTGAGGCCCAGGGAGGTAAACTCACTTCCCCAGCCAGGAAGGGGCAATGCTGGGTTTGAATCCAGGCAGCTGCCTCCAGATGCTTCAGAATTAATACCCATACGTTACATAACACAATGAATGGGGAGGGGTTAGGAGGGCTCCGTTTGGCTGGAATTAGGCCTTGGAATTTTCCAGAGACCAGATTTCAGAGTCTGGCCCAGCCAAGCCACCAGGGATAGGAAGCACCTTCTGTGTAGTCAGATGTCCACCTGGCATGTCAAATGGGGGTGCCCAGGGCATGGGGGACTCTAAGGGGGCCCCAGTGCATTTGATGGGAGCCAGCCTCTGGCACCTTTCCAGGGGGCCTGGCCTCAGTGCCAGGGTCAAGGATTCCAGGCCAGTGCAGGGCGGAGGGGTGGGGCTCAGCTGACTGTGGCCAGGGAGCCCGAGTCTCTTGCTTATGAGAATCAGGTGCAGTGTGACCGGAGGAAGGCAGCTGGGGGGCCCCTGGGTCTGAGATGTCACGTCACTGTCGCCCTGGAATCTGCATGGGCAGGCAGGAATCCAGGTCCCTCTCAGGACTGCACCTCCGCCACCTGCTAATTCAGGTATTTGTCCAGCACTTACTAGCATGTGGAGCTTGTGCTGGGCTCTGTGTGCCCAAGACAGACCTGCCTAGCACTCGGGAATCTGTGGACGGGAGAGCACCTAGACTTAACCAAAGTCAGGGGTCTGGGCCAGTTCTGGAGGCCAGTGTCAGAAATCCAGACCCCTTCCAGACAGTGGCTCATCCCAGAGACTGGAGCTGTTCTTAGCCCCCTCGGGAAGGCATATGGGAGCCAGTCACCGGACTGTGGCTGTGCTCAGCCTGGAGTGTAGGTTGGGGGATCCGGAGCCCCTGACCCCCCAAGTACTACACCCTGGCTCCTGCCCTGGTGGCCACAGGAGCACAGGAAGAGCTCTCACACTTGGGCAGGCAGCTGAGCCCATTGGCCCTAGAAGCCTCCTGGGGGAAAGAAATCCCGAGTTCCTGGCCCGGCGCCTCCCAGCAGGGCTGTCAGCTGACACCCTCTGCAGACAGCAACTCTGCCCCAGTCGCCCGGCAGCCTGCTGTTTTCCTGGCTAAGCCTCCTCTACCGGACTGGGGAGACTTTCCATCCTCAGCCTGCACCCCCTCGAGCAGGGATGCCCTCCCCCAGCACTCTAGAGCAGAAAACTTTATCATAAAAGGAAAAACTTAGATGCTCGTAGCAGCCATCTTCACAAGAGCCAAAAAGTGGAAATAGCATGGGTGTTCATCAAAAGGTGATGGATAAACAAAACATGCTCCAAGCCCACAGGGGAATATTATTCAGCCTTAAAAAGGAAGGAAAATCCTAATGCTTGATACAATATGGGTGATCTTTGCGGACATGATGCTTAATGAAAGAAGCCAGATCCAGAAGGACACACACTGTCTGATTCCACTCATGGAAGGTCCCTAGAGGAGTCAGATCCAGAGACAGGAAGTAGATGGTGGGGCCAGGGGGTCGGGGAGGAGAGGGGGAGTCAGCATTTCATGGGGTCACAGTTTCCATTTGGGAAGATGAGAAGGTTCTGGAGATGATGGTGGGGTTGGTTACACAACAGTGTAAATGTGTTTAATGCCACTGAGCTGTGCTCTCAAAAATGGTGATGATGGCAAATTTTGCGTGATGTATATTTTGCCACAATCAAAAGTGAAAACCATATTAGATACCACACCCCAAGAAGCCCTCAGCCTTAGGGGCTGACTAAGACCCGCATTTTACTGATGAGCAAACTGAAGCCTCATATGTGTGGCAAGCTAAGAACTGTAGTTTTGCAAAGGGGCTGGTGTTGGGGTAGGGGGCTCAGTGGGGCAGCCTGACCCTCCCATGCTGACACCTGCCTGGGGCTCAGGAGGCTGAGGAGTTGTGGGCTGGAGCCCCAGGCTGGCCACACAGCCCCCTGAGCCCCCTTGCTCCAGGCTACAGGCTTGGTTTGTCTCCAGTCTGTTCTTTCTCTGACCTGAGATAACTCCCCAGACTCAGCAGATTTCCTGGGAGAAGCGCCACAGAGCCTCGCTCAAAATATAATACCTGCCGCAGGTGGAGGGGGTGGCTGCTGAGACAGCACTGGGGCTGGGCTAGGGAGGCCTTCATCAGGGGGTGGGCTTTGGGGTCCACAGTAGTGTGACTCCTTCCTTCCAGAACCAGAGTGGGAGCAGGTGGACAGGCATAGGCATCACTCAGCCCGGCTCCTAGGTTCCTCTCTAGCCTCTGGTCTCCTGGACTTTGAAGTGCAGTGGACTCCCTTCTTCCTGCTTGTCTGTACTTGGGAGCCCTCGGCCAGACCGTGCAGGTCTCCAGGGACAGGCCCCATGAGCAGAGCGGGCAGGAGGGCACCCCATGACTGCAGTGCCTGCTGCCTTGAGACTGGCCCAGCTGGCAGGGGTGATGGGGGCTAGGTGCCATGTCCCCTGAGTTTCCACAGGAACAGACCTCATCCTTCTCTCTCCCAGATTCCCAGAGCCCACTGTCATTGGCTCCTTCTAGAAGCTCTGTCCTCTCATGCCCTCCAGACACCTTTCTGTAGGCTTTTCTCTCATCATTCTCACCCATCTTTCTGGTTCTCCTTTGAGGCCCCTATTTGTTCTCCTGGAGCCTGGGGCTCAGTTCAGAGGCCCCCGTACCCCTTGTCTACTCCCTCTTTCTGGCATGGTCTAGGCCAGCAGGAGACTCATGTGGGCAGCTTGTCTCTCCTCCCCTGTCTCAGTCTGGCGTCTGCCAAAAGCAGAGCCTGAAGCAAGGGTTTAGTGCAGTGAGTTGATTTGAAAAGCAGGAGCGAGGGGCCCAGGAGGATGAGTCAGGGCAGGACTTGGAAGCCTCTATGGGCCCTTGAGGAATGGGGTAGATGGTTCCCCAGAGCTACCTGTCCACAGGGAGGATGGGGAGTGTGTGGACCCCTGGCCTCAGCCCCTTATTAGCTGGGGCCTCCACCCTGGATGCTCATTGTCTGTACGTGCAACTTGGAATGTGGTCTGACTGCAGCTTGGAGAGTGATGAAGTGATGCTGGGACAGGAAGGGTGTGGGGTGGGAGTCTCTGAGGGGCTCGCTGCCTACCCCAGAGCAAAGCAGAGCCTGGACTCAGTCATTTTCAGTCATTTCAACCTCTCCCCTTTGACCTGTGACACTAAGACACATGTTCACACCTAGAGTCGGGGAGTGGACAGGGTCAGAGAGGGGATATCCAGAGGAGGAGATAGAGCTGAAGACACCAGTGGGTGCTCCCTGTCATGATGCTCAGGACAAGCCAAGGCCCTGGGTCAGGAGCAGTAAGGATAGCCACAGCCAGGTCAGGGGACACAATGTGTCTGGGCCATCTGAGGCTCACAGAACCAGGTGCTGGCTGAGAGTTGGACTCAGAGGACAGTCCAGCCTCTTCCTGACAATAAGTCTTGTATAACTAAATTGGATTGCATCTAAAAGCCTGCTAGTGGGCCTCCATGGCTCTCCCACACAGCCACACACACACCCTGGTCCAGCCATGCTGGCCTCTCGTCGGTCTGAGATCCCACAGCCAAGCTCATCCCACCTCAGGGCCTTCACACACACCATTCTCTCAGCCCAAAGCTCTCCCTGCCCCCTGGTCTTCATCCAGCAACTCCTCATCTTCTGAGTTCCAGGCAAGGGCCCCTCACATCCCAAGAGCCCCTCTGGGGTTCCCACACAACCTGAAGTCATGTTGTTTCCTTGCTGGTTTGCTGGGTTCTCCCCCAAGGACCGGGGGCTCCACGGTAGAAGCAGGTTGTGTGTTTCCTTGCTGTGTTCCCTGCAGGTGCTGACGTGCTCCCTGGGGAGGCCTTGGGCGAGTTCAGACCTTCCCCCGAGCTGCTCCGACCCCACCTGCTGGGTGGGCACCCTCAGGATCCCGAGTATGTGCTGCTCACCCCGAGTGGAGGCTCTTCCCGCCATGTCCTCAGCTGGACACCGTCTCAACCTCTGTTCAGGGACATTGATCAACTCTGGCTGCAAGCAGAGTGCTGTGTGAGCATCAGAAGCAGCCAAATTTCCACAAGAATAATTCATATTTTATCTGCTTGGGCCTTTTGAACAATTATGAAAGAAACAGCTCAGTGTCATGTGGGCTCCTGGATGTGATCCTCGAATAGAAAAAAGAAATTAGTTGGAAAAAAAATAAAAGGAATCCAAACAACATTTGGAGTTTAGTCAGTCGTTATAGTAATTACTAATATTATTAATTAGAAATGGTGATATATCAATGTCACTTCCTTAAACATCACAATAGTCATTGTTTCCTGTGGCTATTGTAATGAGTTACAAACTTGTTGGTTTAAGAAAGCACACGTGGGGCTTCCCTGGTGGCTCAGTGGTGAAGAATCCACCTGCCAATGCAGGAGACCTGGGTTTGGTCTCTGGTCCGGGAAGATCCCGCGTACCACAGAGCGACGGGGCGCTATGCATCACAACTATTGAGCCTGTGCTCCAGAGCCTGGGAACTGCAACTAGTGAAGCCTGAGCGTCCTACAGCCTGTGCTCTGCAACAAGAGAAGCCTCTGCAATGAGAAGCCCACACACCACAACTAAAGAGAAGCTCCCATTCGCCGCAACTAGAGAAAAGCCTGAGCAGCAAGGAAGACCCAGCACAGCCATGATAAATAAATAAATATGAAGGAAAGCATACATATATTATCTCATGTCCTGGAGCTCAGGCGTGGGCAGGGCTGGTCCCTCTGGAGGCTCCCAGGGAGCACTGGCTCCCAGCTTTTCCAGCTTCTAAGGCAACACATCCCTGGCTTGTGGCCCCTCCCCCCATCCTCGCAGCCAGCAGCACAGCCTCTCCCGTCTCTCTGCCTCTGACCCTCCCCCTCCTTCTCATAAGGACCCTGTGATGACACTGGGCCCTCCGGGGAATCCAGGGTCATCCCCATCTCGGGGGCATTAATTCCACCTGCAGGGTCCCCTCTGCCCTGTTACATGATCACAGGCCCCGGGACCAGGAAGTGGACATCCTAAGGGGTGGGGTGGGGATTATACTACTGATGACAAAGGATAGACAGAACTGATAGTAATATTTTTGTAACTCTCTGTAAATCTAATATTATCCCAAAATAAAATTTCTTTTTAGAGACTTCCCTGGCAGTCCAGTGCTTAGGACTCTGTGCTTTCACTGCAAGGGGTGCAGGTTCAATCCCTGGTCAGGTTAATAAGATCCCATAATCGGCAAAGTGTGGCCAAAATATTTTTAAAGTTCTCTTTAAAAAATAATTAAAAGGTGACAAGAAATTAAAAGCTCAAAGGCAGTGAGTAACTTAGAGTCACCTCTAACCTCCACCCCCAGATCATCGTGGGTGACCATGAGGGTTTATTCCTATCCCCTTCCTATCTGAGCTAAGGCTAACATAGATAACATATATAACTGCCATTGGATCCTGCATAACTTTTCTAACTTTCTCACCTAACGTTTCTTGCTGTTTCTGTGTAACTTTCCCATGCTCCTAGCCCCCAGGCGCTGTGAGGCAGGCCCCTGCCCCCCACCTCCCTGGCTTCCTGTTCACCCTATTACACAGGCCTCCTCAGTGGGCCTGGTCCTCACTCGGCTGCTCTGGCCCCTCGGCCTTTGCACGTGCTGTTCTGCCAGCCATGAGCACCCTCTCTCTCACACCCTCCTTTGTTCAGTTCCCCCTCATTCTCCAGGTCCTGCATCCAGCATCCCCTGGCTCAAGAGTGT
>SJYQ01129379.1:0-11932 GCA_006410935.1 Redunca redunca
TGGCAACCCACTCCAGTGTTCTTGCCTGGAGAATCCCAGGGACGGGAGAGCCTGGTGCGCTGCCGTCTATGGGGTCGCACAGAGTCGGACACGACTGAAGCGACTTAGCAGCAGCAGCAGCAACCCCGTTTTGAGAAGCACAGAGAAGTTAAACAATTTTCTCAAGGTCACAGAGACAGCCAGTAGAGAAGGCACCATTTATTCGTTTGTTGAATTACTGTGTCTCAGCAGGCGAGAAGCATTGTGGGTACAAAGGTAAACAGTCTAGGCCCCAACCTACAGGAAGTGTCAGTTTCCACAGAAGGGGCGGGGCAGGGCGGGGGCGGGGTCAGGAAAGAGTAAACAAATAGTTATAACACAGTGTGGTAATTGCTGTAATAGAGGCTCACCAAAACAAAAAGTGCTACCGGATCCCAGACATTGGGACGAGTGAAGTACTGAGAGCTTAAGGATCCGAAGGAAAGACATGACAGTTACAGAATAAGCAGTGGTCCTCTGACAAACGTGTCCTGTAACTAACATTACACGGAAAGGACTAAACAAAGCAGAGTTAAAAGTAGGGGTGAGCGCCTTAAAAGCCAGGGTGACAAGACTCGGCAGAACCGGAAAAGGGTTAAGACGGGCCGGTGGGCGGGGCGCGCGTTGATTGGCAGGGGTGTGGCCATGCTCGTCACCCGCCCCCTCCTCCGCCCGGGCTTCTCCAACCCTAGGGCCGGCGGGGGTACCGTCTGGGCAAGGGGCTGGGCGCTGGACCGAGTCGCCTGACCCCTCCCCCAGTCCTCTGCCGCGTTCCGCGGGCTGGACGCGCTGGAGAAGTTGAGCAGCGCCCGGGCCGGCCCTGGGGGCTGACAGTCGGTAAAGTTTGGCCCAAAGAGGAAGTGGCCTCAAGCCCCGGCAGGTGGCGGCCAGGCCTGGACCTGAGCGCTCGCGGCCTGCGGGCGGGCTCTAGGCGAGGGCGCGCCCCAGCGTCAGGCTTCGAGCCGATTTCCGGGGCTTCGGGGACTGGCCTCGGAGAGAGCGCGGCGGCGGCCGGGGAAAACAACTCAGAAGTTGGCTAGAGGCACCGCCCCTGCACCCGGGCCGCTGCCGCCCCCCACCCGTCCCCAGCCCTGGCATCTAGAGCAACGGTCGGGGAGCCTGGGCCATGGAGCCCCCTCGGGGAGGTGGCACCGGGGAGCCAGGACGCCCGGAGCGGCTCCTCCTCCCCACTGAATAAACGACGGAAGCTCCGGGACTGTTCCTGCACCTCCGGACGGCTCACGATGCTGACGGCCATCCTTCTCCTCTTCCTGGGTAAGAAACCGAAACGAGACTACTCGCCCAGCACCCTGCTCCCAGGGCTCTCACCGGGCCCACAGGGCTCTAGCTCCCTTCCTGCTACGCGGCTCCTCACCTGAACCTGCCCGCTCGTGCCCTCCACCCCCTGCCGCCGCCCCGGCACTGCCTGCCCAGCCCCGGGGAAATCTCCAGCCGTTCCCTCAGTCTCTCCCTAACTTCTGTAAATCACTGTACCCACCCCATAGGCCGTGCTGCCAGACCTTCCTTCGAGGTCACACACCGCTGTCTTCCTCTGCTCCACCACCCCTTCCCGTAAACTACCCGGAAGCCGCAAATGGCTCTCGTTCCTCCTTGAGTTGCTCAGGTGAAGGAAACTCGGAAGCATGACTCTTGCCCTTTCTCGCTCTTCCTCTAGGAGGCACTGTGGCCCACCCAGATAGGATCATTTTCCCGAATCCTGGTGAGTAGAGGATGCCCCAGGGGTCCCATGGCCTTGGTAGGTAATGAGAACGCAAGACTTTCTCTTCCTTGAATTCCTCTAGTACTTACCATAGTTTTAGAGTGGACGTCATCCACCCTTTTTTTTTTTCACAGATGGGGAAACAGACCCAGCGTAAGCCCTCAGCTGGTAGTTATGTACTTTTTTCTTTCCCCCCAAATATCCATCCTTGATCTGCCTAGCCAAAATGTAGTCTCCCTGAGGATAGAAACAGTATTTCTTGTTCTTTCTGGCCCAGTGGCTGGCACAAAGTAGACCTCATGTTGTTTGTGGTGTTGATATGTAAAGTGGAATTACGATGAAGGAGGAGAGGAGGAGGCTGCCTGAAGACTATGCCTGTAGTTTGTGTGTGGCTGGGGCGGAGCAGTGTCTGTGCTCTTTCCAAAGAGCCCAGGCCCTGGAAGACCTCAAGCCTGGGCAGGGGTGTGATGGTAAGGGGCTCTCGACTGATGCCCCTACATTCCTCTCTTTCTCTAGCCTGTGAGGACCCACCAGCAGTGCTCTTGGACGTGCAAGGCACCTTACAGAGGCCTATAGGCCGGGACAGCCGCAGCTCCCCTGCCAACTGTACCTGGCTCATCCTGGGCAGGAAGGAGCAGACTGTAACGGTCAGGTGAGTGCAGACACAACCCTATACCTTTCCCCCACTCCCCCTCCTCTACCAGGGAGAAGACTCCGGGGAGCATTTCTCCATGGAGCTTCCATCCTGTCAACAGGAAAGAGGAGAGTTAGATTTGGCATCATCTGCCCTAAAAGCCTGGCTTGTTTGGGGCCAGACAAAATGAATTGCAGGTGGACTCGAGTGGACATCTAGCTTGGGTCCTGTCATCTCTGAAGGACAACAGTCATTCCAGAACCTTCCTCAGCCTCCTCAGATCCTTTAAACAGTCCAGGTCTCCCTGGGCTCCTCCAACCTTGGGCCGTGGGGTTGGGGCCCATGTTAAGTACCTGGCTGTTTGCTTCACACAGGTCACTTCCCATGAATTTACCCAGAAAAGGATAGGTGAAAAGAGAGGCCGTCTGGGGAGAGCTTGTTGGAGCAGAGGGATCAGAATGCTACAGTGATCTCAGGTCTCACCACTGGGCACTGGGAGGGGATGGTGAGCTCTGGTTAAACTTACGGTTGTTTCCGGCACCATACTTGGGTGACAGTGCTGCTACAACAGGAAAGCAATGAGTCTAACTCAGTCCAGAACACAAGGCAGTTTTTCCAAGAGGCTCTAAGATGTACTCATGGTCTCGGGTACCACGGGCCTCTGTTAGGGCTGTTGCCTTGATTACAAAGGAATTTGGCTAACTCCGTTTTCATCTGACCATTTGGATTGTGGATAAGCAGGTGTTTGTGCGGCTTGGGGAAGAAGAGGCTTGACAACGGTTGGGGGAGGAAGAAGCCAGCAGCGGTCAGGAATGTCTTACGTCCTGCTCTCCTTCAACCCTGTAGGTTCCAAAAACTGCATCTGGCCTGTGGCTCAGAGCGCTTAACCCTGCGATCCCCCATCCAGCCGCAGATCTCCCTGTGTGAGGCACCTGCCAGCCCTCTGCAACTGCCTGGAGGCAACGTCACCATCACCTACAGCTATGTCGGGGCCAGAGCTCCCATGGGCCAGGGCTTCCTGCTCTCTTACAGCCAAGGTGGGCTGGACAGGGCAGGCAATGGAAGCCCCAGGGAGGAGGGGAGGGCCCTGCCCGCCCCAGTGCTTCACAGCCCCTCCCCACGGTGCCTCTGCAGATTGGCTGGTGTGCCTGCAGGACGAGTTCCAGTGCCTGAACCACCGCTGTGTGCCCCTGCTCCAGCGCTGTGACGGGGCCGACGCCTGTGGCGATGGCTCAGATGAGGCAGGCTGCAGCTCAGACCCGTTCCCTGACTTGGACCTAGCCCCCGTCCTCACCCAACCCTGCAATCACACCTTAGAAGACTTCTATGGGGTCTTCTCCTCCCTCGGATACTCACACCTGGCCTCAGTCTCTCAGCCCCAGTCTTGCCGCTGGCTGCTGGACCCACGCGATGGCCGGCGCCTGGCAGTGCGCTTCACGGCCCTGGATCTAGGCTATGAGGATGCAGTGCGTGTATATGACGGCACAGGGCCCCTCGAGACCCTCCGGCTGCTGCGAAGCCTCACCCACTTCAGTAATGGCAAGGCTGTCACTGTGGAGACGCTGTCTGGCCAGGCCACGGTGGACTACCGCACAGTCCCTTGGAGCACTGGTCGGGGCTTCAATGCCACCTACCACGTGCGGGGCTACTGCTTGCCTTGGGACCGACCATGCAGCTTAAGCTCTGGCTTGGGGGCTAGCGAAGGCCTCGGTGAGCGCTGCTACAGTGAGGCACAGCGCTGCGACGGCTCATGGGACTGTGCGGATGGCACGGACGAGGAGAACTGCCCCAGCTGCCCACCTGGACACTACCCCTGTGGGGCCGCCGGCACCCCTGGGGCCGCAGCCTGCTACCTGCCTGCTGACCGCTGTAACTACCAGACCTTCTGTGCCGATGGAGCAGACGAGAGACGCTGTCGCCACTGCCAGCCGGGCAACTTCCGGTGCCGGGATGAGAAGTGCGTGTATGAGACGTGGGTGTGCGACGGGCAGCCGGACTGTGCTGATGGCAGTGACGAGTGGGACTGCTCCTACGCCCTGCCCCGCAAGGTCATTACTGCCGCCGTCATTGGCAGCCTTGTGTGCGGCTTGCTGCTGGTCATCGCCCTGGGCTGCACGTGCAAGCTCTATGCCATTCGCACCCAGGAGTACAGGTCAGTGGGAGTGCAGCTGGCGGTAGAGGAGTGGGCCCTGTGGGCGGGACAGGGCCCGTGTGGCCAGGGGAGGCCTGAGGGTGTGCACATGGGGGACAGGCTCTGTGGCCAGCTGCTGGCTGCACTCCTGGGGCTGTCTCACTTGGGGGCAGGTGTGCTCCCCTGAGGGGGGAACAGATCTAGATCTCGAAAGCCACCTCAAGGAAGGAGACCTCAGATGACTTTGGAGAGCCAGGGCATAATGCCAGGTATCCTGGCCTGGGTGTGGAGTAGAGAGGCCTGTCTGGGCTGGGACAGGCAGCTCTGGTCACCGGCACCTGTGACTGAGCAGCCCTCATGCCTTCCAGCATCTTCGCCCCCCTCTCCCGCATGGAGGCCGAGATTGTGCAGCAGCAGGCACCTCCCTCCTACGGGCAGCTCATTGCCCAGGGCGCCATCCCCCCTGTAGAGGACTTCCCTACAGAGAACCCTAATGATGTAAGTCACCCTCCCCAACCAGACCACCTGCCACTCCAGCCCCCTGTGGCTGTCCGCACCCGTTCCGACTCTGATGTCTTTCTCCTCTCCTTGCAGAACTCTGTTCTGGGCAATTTGCGTTCTCTGCTACAGATCCTGCGCCAGGACATGACTCCAGGGAGCACCTCTGGTGCCCGCCGCCGCCAGCGGGGCCGCTCTATGCGCCGCCTGGTGCGTCGTCTTCGCCGCTGGGGCTTGCTTCCCCGAACCAACCCCCCAGCCCGGACCCCTGAAACCAGATCCCAGGTCACACCATCTGCTGCTCCTCCTGAAACCTTAGATGGTAGCACAGGTCCAGCCCATGAGGGCGGGGCAGTGGGTGGGCAGGACAGGGAACAGGCACCTCCACTGCCCGTCAAGGCTCCACTGCCACCTTCCAGCACATCCCCAGCCTCCCCCGCTGTCCCTGAAGCCCCGGGGCCACTGCCTGCAGTGCCCTTGGAGCCATCACTGCTGTCTGGAGTGGTACAGGCCCTGCGAGGCCGCCTCCTGCCCAGCCTGCGGCCCCCTGGACCAACCCGGGCGCCACCTGGGCCCCACACGACAGTCCTGTCCCCAGAGGATGAGGACGATGTGCTGCTGGTGCCACTGGCTGAACCTGGGGTCTGGGTGGTTGAAGCGGAGGATGAGCCACTGCTGGCCTGAGGTGACCTAGCTCCCTTGGGCACTCTGTTCACAGAGACAGCAACCCTATAGAGGGCAGCTCAGCTTCCCATCCACTACTTCCCTCCCTGTCCCTCAGTCTGAGGGGACTTGATGGGCCTCCCGTTGATCCCAGGTAGCTGCTATCAAGTTAGGTATGCCTCAGACAGGGAGAGGGCCCTCACAGAGCCCCCTCTCCACATGGCCAGAGGCCACAGTCCACCACCACCTTCTCCCCACACTGCCACCAGTTAGTGGCTGTTTTTAAAAAGTAAAGTTCTTAAGGGTCATGGGCCTGGACACTCCATCCTTGCCAAACCCACCCAAAAGTGGCCTTAAGCACCAGAATGCCAACTAGCTGGAGACCTCCAGCCCCCAAGGGAGGATTTGGGTAGGGCCTGAGGTTTTGCTAACAGTGATCCCTCCTACAAGGCCTGGCTCATAAAAAGAGCACAACAAATGCTCCTGTCCCATAGCTAGGTTGTTGCCCAGGAAGCCAAGGTTGAAAATAAAGGAATCAGAAATTTCAGACTGTCAGTGAGCTGTGCTCCTGGGCCCCGCCTCTCTACCTAGCTCAGCTTATGCTCCCCTCACCTTGCTTCTCGCTAGGAAGGCCTTTTCTCTGCCCTCACCTCCTGACCTTTTCCTGTTTATCTTCAGATCACCCATCCTTAGTTTTTATGCCACTCAGAGGGTAAGAAAATTCTAGGAACCCCAAGAGTAAGCCTCTCTATCTCCACTTACTGCCAGGGGCCCATCTCTATCATGCCTGACACCAGCAGTGAGCACCAAGCCTCCTTACTGCCAGGCTCTCAGAAGTCATGAGCCAGTGGGGCCCTACAGCTGGGAAACTTCCCATTTTTGGAGGGCTCTCAGAGCATTTATCACAGAAGCAGACTGTCCCTGGTGGAGCACTCTGCCCCCCCATCCTCCACCCTACCAAGCATTTCAATCTGTCCTAAGCAAGACAGATGAACTCTCATCCAGCATGCCCCAAAGCAGACAAAGATGTATCCAGAGAAAAATCATCATCATTCAGGGTATGAAGATGCTAGCATCACCTTGGCCAAATCCAAGAGGTCTTCCTGGAAGAGGGTCCAAACTAGATCCTAAAAAATGCTATCAGTAGTTGGAAAAGAGTTGGGAATTTCAGGCAAGGTGATAGGCCACAGGATAAGCAAACTAAGCAGACAGTGAGGGCTAGGTCTGCAGGAGGGACCCCAAGAGCTGGAGAGGGTAATGGAGGGAATGATCAGTGAGAACTGCTGGGACATATGCTTGCTTACCAGTCTGTGGTAAGCAAGGTGACAGAGCTGTCCCAGAGTTTAAAAGGAAAATATTAATGGGGACAAAGGATTTAGAAAGAGCCTATGGAAGTGGGTGTGATGCCTACAGAAGCAGAGCTGAGGCATTCCCTAACAGAATCAGTCCCCAGAGAAATGGGCTCCCCCTTAGGTTCATTTTCCCCTTCCTGCCTGGCCTGGCCTATCCCCACCCCTCTGCTGGAGGGGCCCTGTTGCTTACACCCTGTCAGTGTCCTCACACCCAGCACTAATTGTTCAGCATTTCCTCCCAGCAAGCAGGAGCTAGGGAAGCCCCAGTGGCAGGGAGAGGGGGTTGACCTTGTACTGGCATAATGGGATATGAAGACGGAGGGTCATATCCAGGTAAGGGTGGGACACGAGGGGGCTGTCGCCCAAGTTTATTTTCACCATGGCTCAAGGAAAAAGAAACAAGGTGACTCCAAATCCTGTCAAGGTAAGACACCCAGTACCCAGCATGGGACTCAAGCAAAGGCCCTTGGTGGGAAGGAGGGAGGTGATCTCAGTTATGAGATGGGAATCAGCCTGAGAATCAGACAATCTGAGCAGATACCAGAATTTGGTTCTTAAGGAGCAGAATCTGGACCTAAAGCAAGCTCCAGGCCGTGCTGGGAGGGGAGAGGGATACCCAGTCACACAGCCTGAGGCTTTGGAGCATGAAATGGCAGGGGAACCTGCTGCATATCAGACCCTTTATCAGGTGTAGCTAACCCTCACAACAGAGCTGTGCCATGGATACCACAGCCCCAATTCACAGGCTCACAGCAGCTTCAGAAGAATTACAAGACTGGTCCAGTCTCTATTGAGAGGCGGAGTTAAACCTAGATCGGCTCAGTTTCAAATCTCAGTCTGTCCCATTATTATAAAGGACCTCCAATTCCTGAGGGAGCCTCAAGCCGGGCAAGTGCACAGCCACTCACCAGTGGGATGAGAGAGATGATGGTTCGAGATGAAACCCAGCGTGCATCTGTGGCCTGAGGCTAGGTTGAGAGCCAGCAGAAGTCATGGTCAAGAGTCCTCACTGGGCTCTGCAGACGCTGGCACTCTTATCTAGTCTAGAAATTAATTCTACCATCTAAATGAGCTTTCCAGATACATAAAGCTCACCCCTTTATAATTTAAAACTTTAAAAAAACTAATTTTGGTAACAAGTCATTCTAAAACCTTACACTCATCTTCAGCACATCTGCAATATAACATAAATCCTTCTGGATAGCTGAGGATCACTCAGAAACCAAAGAACTCTGCAGCAATGTCTTCAGAAGCTGTGAACAGTGTCAGAAAAGCTATTTGCCTTAATGCCAGATGACCTTAGACCACTTTTTAAATGTTAGGACTGCTTTAAAAGTTTTCTGTGATGTTTCTCTTACTATTAGCTACTGTAGGGGTCACTAGCTGCTATAGATGTACTTCTGGTCTTCAAGTACAGGAACACAGGTGGAACATTAAAATTGTGAATAAAGTGAAGGACACGTAGGCTGTGATTGAGCACTGTATGTCTGTCCAGTGAAGCACACAAGGATTGTAGCTGCTTAATAGTTCTGCTTCCGCTAGACCCTACACTGTTGCCCTGTAATTGACCTCCATCCACATACTGCACTAGTAATCCCCAGATCACTATTTGCTTCAATTGGAAAAATCCACTGAAGATGGCAATAAAGATTGTTCCCGATAATAGGAGACAGCTGGAATATTTAAGACAAAGACAGAGATGAAAGATAGTCTCTGGCACTGGAAGGATCTGGGTGGGAATCATGGTGTCCCCATTTTCCAGCTGCATGATTGATCTGGAGGACAGGCCACTCACCTATCACTCTGAGCCTCAGGATCATGCGGATGAAAGGAGGTAATTCAGGAAGGTGCTTAGCACAGCATCTGACAAAAATGGTGTGAGAAGGGGCCAGTAAATCGAAATGCGTGTTTGGGTCCTTGAGGATGTCAGGAAGGCAAGAGTGGGAGCCTAAAGTGGAAGGGCCCTGGCAGAAAAGGCGCAGTAGAGCAGTGCCTCCATCTTTGCTTCCCCCAGAGAGGTGGGTGTCACCGCGTGTTGGCCGGTATAGCCCAGAAGGCCTGGGGCTGCTCCAGAGAGCACGGAGAGAGGGCTTGGCCGCCTGCGCACTGGGAACTTCCAGATGGCTAGCTGCCCCTCCCCTTTTTTCTGCTCTGACACGAGGTCGGTGGGCTTGGGACGAAGGGACGGGTGGGAAGTCTCCACAGTGGTTTGTACCTATCTGAACCAAGTAAAAAAGCGAAGCTGCCCAAACAAAGTGCCATGTCTCCCTCCTCAAAGCCCCCATCTGCCAAGAGGCCAGGCTGGGAAATGGGTACTTCTGTGGGTCTTAGCCCAGAAGGGGCGACAGGCGGAAGGAGGGGCGACAGGAAAGCTTGGTGGCAGAGTGGCGGTCCGCCTGTCCCTGTCTTTTTTGGTTTCTTCCTTTAGCCCCTCCATCTAGCTACTGGGCACCCACTCTGGGCTGAACACTGGGCTAAGGGGTTGGGATATGCAAATGACACATAGTCCTACCTCCTAGAGAAAGACCACCGAGGTCCTGGATCCTTGATTCCTCCCATCCTCAGCTCCCTTACCCATGACCTCTCGCCCCACTTCTCTGAACCTGTCTCTTCTACCCCTCTGACTTTGTTCTGTTCACACGTTAACCAGACTCTGCTGTGGGTGTGCCCCAGAAGGAAGCCACACAAAGGAGGGGGTGGGGCAGAAAGGAGGGAATCCCGCTGACATCACGGTTTATTAGCATATGTGACCTCATCAGGGGGCGGGGCTATCTCCCAGGTGTGGGGGGTGGCGAGCATGGGGGGGTGGTATTTAAAGGGAAAAGCTGACAGTGCTGCTGAGTGAGCGAGCGGGTGCTGCAAGCTGCCGGGCTGCACACGCACAACGATGCATACGGACTTCGACACCGACATGGACACCGACACAGAAACCACAGCACTCTGCCCCTCCAGCAGCCACCGGGCCTCTCCTCCAGAGACACCCACACCAGGTGAGAGCTAAGCTGACAGGTTCTGGCTGAAACCATGAGGGTGGGAGCTGAAGCTTTGGTGGGGAGGTCAGAATTAGGGGTTGAAGAAGCTTGAACCCAACAAGAGGGGAAGAGCCACTGGAGAAATGAAGGAGCCACCTGCCCACACTAGGGCTGGGCTAAGTAGTGGGGGGCAGAGGGGAGCTGCCTAAATGCCCCTTCACCCATCACCCAGGGTTTTGCTGGAGAAACTGGTACTTAGCCCCTAGCTCTGCCTCATTCCTGAGAGGTTGGGATGGGCAGGAGGGAAAGGGGAAAGACAAGGGGCAGCCCACAAGCCTGGGAATCACGGGCAGGGGGCTACCCTGGGGACCTGTTGTAAGGGTTTCTCTGGCTCCTGGAGGCCCTGGCTGCCAGTCAAGTATTGATCCTGGGCTATTTCCAGCCTCTCTGCATCCCCTTTTGTTGTGTCTCCTTCCTCCTCCAGTTACCCTGACCCGTGCACTGTCACTCTCCCTGCTCCCGCTCTCTCGCTATTTCTCTCTCCCTCCCTCCCTCCCCCTAGCCGTTAACAGAATATTGTCTGAGACTCACAGGGACAGCCAGGGGTACAGTAGGACTCACACACAGCCATGCACTGCGGGATGTCCCTACAGGGCCATGGGAAAAGGCAGCCCCTCCCACACACCCATGGAGACCCAACACACACATCTCAGAGAAAAGGCCCTTCCCTGGGAAGCGGCTCCCCACAAAGTTTTTGACTCTGTCAGTACCCACCCCCAAAACCGGGACAATAGCTCGTTTCCCATTCCCTGGGGCCCTCCCCAACGTGGAAATCAGCCGGTGCAGGAAGCAGGAGAGGGCAGGGCCTCTCAGTGGAAGGAGTGGCAGCCCCTTTCCCCAACCCGGCCAGAGGCCTAGTCTGGGGGTGTGACTGTGTCAGTGTGACGTGTGAGTGGGTGTGTGAGCCTGCGCACAGGTGCCTCCCCTGCATGAGGCATGTTTTGAACAGGTTGTGGCTGGAACCACGCTGGGCAAGCCTTCAGGTCAGCTCCTGGAAGCCCCACCAGTTCAGGCTTCTCTGGTGTTCTATGGAAGAGGTCAGACAAAAATTATCAGCTCCTTCTGGGTCAGGGTCATCGACGGGGCCTCTGAGGCTGGAACAGCCAGAACTGACCCTGCTGCAGATGGCTAGGCCTACCCCACTCATAGCTTCCTTCTCTTTGCCCCCCCAGAAGCAGATGCCACACTGCTGAAGAAGCCAGAGAAACTGTTGGCAGGGTTGGACCGGGGCGGGCCACCCCCTGCCCCAGGGGCCCCCAGACGAAGAGGCAGTATGCCTGTCCCCTACAAGCACCAGCTGCTGCGGGCCCAGGCTGTAGATGAACTTGACTGGCCACCTCAAGCCTCATCCTCTGGCTCCTCTGACTCCCTGGGCTCAGGGGAGGCAGCCCCCACCCAAAAGGATGGCATCTTCAAGGTCATGCTGGTGGGGGAGAGCGGCGTGGGCAAGAGCACCCTAGCAGGCACTTTCGGTGGTCTCCAAGGAGACAGTGCTCACGAGCTGGAGAACCCAGGTATTTGGGGGAGCCCTGCAAGGGTTGAGGGCACCTCTGGAACCCTAGTCAGGGATGGAAGAGCTCAAGGCATGTGCAGTCCTGGAGGCCAGAACTTAGAAACTGTTCCAATGCTTTCTGTGGCAACCTCTCTGGAGGGGGTCCCTGTTTACCAGGTCTCACAGGTGTTGGGGAGCCTCCTAATGGGCTCTCTTCCTTGTCTCTATTTCCTAACAGAGGACACCTATGAGAGACGCATCATGGTGGATAAGGAGGAAGTGACTCTAGTTGTTTATGACATCTGGGAACAGGTAAGAACTAAGATGTGGCTGCAAGCACTGTTCATAATAGCCAGAACATGGAAACAACCTAGATGTCCATCAGCAGATGA
>SJYQ01129412.1:0-11605 GCA_006410935.1 Redunca redunca
GTTACTGCTAATGGGTCAGGGAGTTTTCACTGGGGTGATGAAAATGTTCCAAAATAAGACTGTGGTGATTCACTGAACGAAGCTTCCCTGGTAGCTCAGTGGCAAAAGAATCCACCTGCCAATGCAGGAAATGAGGGTCTGATCCCTGGGTCGGGAAGGTCCCCTGGAGAAGGAAATGGCAACGCACTCCAGTATTCCTGCCTGGGAAATCCCATGGACAGAGGAGCCTTGCAGGCCACAGTCCACTGGGTGCAAAAGAGCTGGACACAACTGAAAGACTAAACAACAAGATGATCACTGAACAATTCCGTGACTGGATTAAAAAACATGT
The DNA here is from genome assembly GCA_006410935.1 of Redunca redunca. Classification (NCBI taxonomy): domain Eukaryota; kingdom Metazoa; phylum Chordata; class Mammalia; order Artiodactyla; family Bovidae; genus Redunca; species Redunca redunca. Next base: position 332 of record SJYQ01129412.1, read on the forward strand.
TGCTGGGAATTCCCTGGTGATCAGTGGTTAGGACACTGTGTTTTCAGCACCAAAGGCACTGGTTCAATCCCTGGTCGGAGAACTAAGATCCCACATGCTGCACAAATCGGCCAAACATAATAATACTTTAAAAATAAAAACCATGTTACTGTTCCCTTTGAAATGCTGGATCTCTGGGTTCCAGGAAAGCTGAAGGTAAGACAAAATTGGGTGGGGGGGCACCCCCACTCACCCCAACTCTGAGATGTGGGCTTGCCAAGCTTGCTCCCCTCAAGTTAATCGTCAAGGGGCCTCCGCCAATGGAGCAAAGTGAAATAACTAATCTTTGAAACTTGTAAGCAAAAAAAAAGTGCCAGGATCTCTAAAAGGCCTCAGACCCAGATTGTTAACTCCAGAGGCACTGGGAGAAGGAAAAAGGAGAGATGGTTCTTTTGAAACTAAGGTTGAAAATGGTTCATTGTAGATCACAGTCTTCTGGAACAACAGCAGTCACATAAACATGTAACATAGGTCAGGCTTCAAAACTGGGGCAAACGCAAGGTTTTCCACGAGTGAACCACGAAGATAAATTGCACAGAAGGTGCTGACAGGATTCCATGAGCAGATTGCACCGAGGCGCTGCAGGCCAAGAGAAGGTAGAAGGTTTCTCATTCAGAAAGCCATATCCAAAAATTCTCAAGAGTTGCAGGAATATTTTAGCCCTTGTTGGGAGAGGAACAATCTGGTAGTTATCTAACTCGCAAATCATTTCCTTCCACTGCACAGTACATGGAGGGCACTTCTCAGGCTGGAGGAATGTGAAAGAGCCAAAATTGAGTTAAAAATACTGATGCTCATTTTTGAAAAGAAATATTCTCAGCACTTCAGCCTCGCACTGTGATTTAATGGGTGTTTACGGTTATAGTTTCTTAAAGTTTCCTTGGGGGAAAAAAGAAAGAATGATACAAGGTCTCTGTCTGAGAGCCGTCCTCATAAACAGTCCCTTTGTGAAACAAGCTTAATTTACATACAACAGTGAGAACGAGGATCCTGAACTAATTAAGGTCGGGCTGGTTAGCAAATTGCTGTAATTGTATATTCTCCAGCTTCCTGTCTTGGAAAACATATTCATACCGAGGCAAATCTCAGCAAGAATGGTACTGTTCAAGATTTTAATATCTTGGGCTTCCGTTGCATCTGTGCAGGGTTTCCAAGTGGCTCGTTCCCTTGCGCGGGTGACATTACACAGACATTTTTTAAAATGGTTTCAGCTTTGGCAGCCTGGCATCCGCACACCACAATCATTACTGCAAAATGCACACATCGCAGGATCAAGACACAGGCAGCCCAACGGGAGCCTCTGTACAGAGCCATGAGCGCCTAGCGTCCATCACTTTTCAGACTTTAAGTCCCTGTCCTTGGAGGAACCACACTCCTACATCGTGTGGCTAAAATCCTGTACTGAACTGTGCTGTGTCCAGTCTCCTGCAGAGAATGCAAACCCACAACTCTCCCACCACTTGTGACCTGGAGATGTGTTCTGTTGGGTTCATGCATGGTCTTTCAGAAACTGGGCTACACGGATCACGATTCTAAATCAGGCATTTTTATAGGAGGCGGGCAGGGAGGGGAATAAAATCCCAGCTGGTGACACCAAGTGAGACATATTCCTGTTCCTGCTTTGTTCAGCAATCAGATGGAGGCACCCTACCCCTTTACGACAGACGGTCTCCCACCCACCAAAGGCCCCGAAACCCTGGATACCAGCTACACTCACTGGTCCACCTGCTGGCCCCTGAGGACATCTCACCCAGGATCCTGGGGGCTCATGACCAAGTACAAAGGTTTAAGATGAAAGATAAAACCTAACCTCTCTTCTCTACTTGGCCACTTCATTAATCCCTCTGAGCTTCAGTTTCCTGAACTATAAAATGGGAATAACAACACACCTGTACACAGCATTATTAAGAGAATCAAAAGAAGTAATTTACATCTAATACTTGACACCTACTAAGTACTCAGGGAAACAGCAGCTAGGCAAACACACTTGGCACCTCGACGGTACTTCCGAGTTTTGCTCTAGCATCTTTCAGCAGATCATTACCCCTGGACACAAATGTCAACCTGACATCTTGAAAGTGCGAAAGCTTTTTGTCTCCTGAGAACTAAAACGCTCCAGTAAATGCCAGGGCTGGCGTTATGGCAATGACTGGCTTGGGAATTATTCAGTTAATAAGTGAGTATGTGTCAGGGGGAAGAGGGTGCACAAATTGAAATTCAGTTAGAGAATCCGAAAGGTCGTACAAACTAGACAGGAACAGAATTAAATAATTCTGAGCCAGTTCCTGTTAGGACTTCTACGTTTCTCCAGCACAGTTCAGGGTCTCCTCTCCACCCAAAAGGAGGGCATGATGCTGCCAGTTTCCCAAGATGCCCGGTGGTGGTCCTCATCCTCCTTTGAGGAATTATCCCTTCCCCAGTGAGGGCAACCCTGGGGGGCCCAAGTGTCTAGTACCAGCCCTTCCTCGGCCAAAGGGCAAAAAAAAGGCACTAGGTAAGGGACTCTCCCTGGGGACTCTATCCTAGTGATCTGAAGAGACTGTACATTTAGCTTCACTCCCCAGAGCAGCGCTGGGCCTCCAGCCACTCCATTGAGTCCATCCACCTTCCAGTCCGTCCCTTCCCTGCTCCAAAGAACCCGACCTGGCTTCCGCTGCTCACAACAAAAGAACCCCAATCGGACGGCATCGGGTAGGGGCTGAAGTGTGAATCTCCCAAACCCTATGAAAAGCAGGCCAGAGGAACAAGCATGTGTTCACGGAGCCCACAGCCTCACAACACGGGTTTCGAATCATCGGGACTGAGAGAGAGATAAGCCTTCACTCCCGCCTTTGCAAGGGGGTCACATTTGGACCAGGCTAACTTTAGCTCTCAGAGCCCCAGCAACCCAGTATCGTAACTCCAGGCCTTTCTTTGCGTATGCGGCATCCTCACCTAACCCCAGAGGTTCTATTAGAAAGGTTCCCTAGACATAGAAGCAGCCAGTCAGTCACCTGGCCACCCGATGACCCTGGAGAGTGGAAGCTTGGCTCCACACAAGGAAAGCCATCCAAGGCAGTCCCTGGGGAGAGTGGAAGGTCTCCCTCGAAAACAGGTACCCCTTCCCCTCCCGATTCCCCACCAGAACAGAAGCTCCAAAGGTCTCAGAGGATAGGATGCCTGTCCTGAGCATACCCGCTGGGCTACCCTATACAATTCTTTTTTTCAATTGAAGTACAATTTTTTATTGATTTATGTTATATTAAATTCAAGTATATAGCATTTCAATTCAGTATTTTTACAGATTATACCCCATTATGACAAAGTTACTGTAATTTCCTGTGCTGTGTGTATATCCTGATTGTTTATCTATTTCATATGTAGTGGTTTATAGCTCTTAATCCCATACCCCTACGTTGCCCATATATATATATATTCCACACATAAGTGAGAGCATACAGTACTTGTCTTTGGCTTATCTTCCTAAGCCAAATATTGTCTAGGTCCATCCATGTTGCTGCAAAAGGCAGCATTTCATTCCTTTTTATAGCTGAGTAATATTTATTTGTATATATACATCTTCTTTATCTCCTCTTCTCTTGATGGACACTTGGGTTGCTTCCATATCTCAGCTATTGTAAACAGTGCTGCTATGAATATCAGGGTGCATTTGTCTTTTCAAATTATTATTTTTTTATATATGTATACAACCAGGAGTGCAACTGCTGTAACACGGTAGTTCTATTTTTAGTTTCTTTGAGGAATCACCATGCTCTTCTCCATAGTGGCCGCACCAATTTACCATCCCACCAATAATGCAGCAAGGGTTTCCTTTTCCCCATATCATCGCCAATTCTCATTACTTGTACTCTTTGATGATGGCCATTCTGAAAGGTATGAGGTGATCTCTTATTGTTCAAGTTTTGATTTGCATCTCTCTGACATTTGCGACGCTAGGCATCTTCCCACGTGCCCAAAGGCCTTCTGTGTGTTTTCTTTGGGAAAACGTCTATTCAGGTCTTCAGCCCATGTTTTGATTGGGTTGTTTGTTTTCTGATATTGGGCTTTATGAACTGTTTATATATTTTGGACTTTACAATTCTTCACTAATGACCTCCATGCCCTCTTCCTGGAGACTGGAAGAGGGGAAAGCAGCACAACTTACTGAGTAAGGCTTCCACCTGATAGGCTTGTCAACACAAGTGTACCCTCCTCAGCTGACTCTAATCATGGTTAACACGTCCATGCACTAGCCATGTTCCTGGCACTGTTCTGGGTGCTCTGCACATGTGAGCAGCATATGGGGTCTAGTCCTCTGACCAGGGATTGAACCCAGGCCCCCTTCGTTGGAAGCGTGGAGTCCTAGCCACTGGCCCACCAGGGAACTCCCCATTTAAAATCTTAATCGCCACCATAACCCTCTGTTCTTATCACCCCCCATGCACAAGGGGAAACTGAGCCATGAAGAATAGCCCAGCTAGGCACAGGGCAGCCAGAATGCAACCTCAGGGAGTCTGACACGAGAAGTGGGGTTTCTTAAACCTCCATGCCATCCTGCCTCTCAAATCGAAGGGAAAGGTTGACAGTGGTGTTGTAGGCCATGGAGAGAGAAGGGGCCTGCAACGTAGCATAGGAGACCATCAACAAACAAATACATAGCAGTATCATGGACAAGGTCCAGGAAGAGCTTCCAGAATGCATGAATGTTCAACTATCTCGATCTGGGCCATGGTTCCACAAGTGTACACACGTGTTAAAGTGCATCAAGCTGAATGCTGAACGTAAGATTTTAAATGGGGAGTTCCTTGGTGGTCCAGTGGCTAGGACTCCACGCTTCCAATGAAGGGGGCCTGGGTTCAATCCCTGATCAGAGAACTAGACCCCATATGCTGCAACTCAGAGTTTGCGTGCCCTGCAACTAAAGATCCTACATGCTGCAACTAAGATCTGGTGCAGCCAAATAATCAACCTTTTTTTTAATTTTTTTTTTTATGATTTTAAATGTACCAGAAAATGGTAAAGAATGGCAGATGGTAGGAGCCACTTCTCACTGTGAGAGTGGGAGATCAGAGATTAAGTAAGGACAGAAAGCTGAAAGGATCCAGGTGGTAATGGATCAGAACCAGGGACAACTGTAGGAACTCAATCTAACTTAGATACAGATAGAAATACTTATAGACGTGCCTACATGTAGGTTCCCATACACATATGTGTGTCTTCACTCTGTCAGCTGAAAGGACCTAGAAGCAAAGACACCTCAGTAGCAACGAGCACATCCAGCACCCAGACCTTGGTTTCTAAAGCCATTCTCCAATAAATAACAGGGGGCCTTGGGAAAACGGCTAATTCTAGGCAGAAAATCCATACGAGACGAGCCTACATGGTGGTGGTGGTGTAGTCGCTAAGTCGTGTGCGACTCTCTGAGACCCCATGGACTGCAGTCCACCAGGCTCCTCTGTCCATGGGATTTCCCAGGCAAGAATACTGGAGCGGGTGGCCAATTCCTTCTCCAAGGGATCTTCCTGACCAGGGACGGAACTCGCGGCTCCTGCGGCGCAGGCAGCGTAGACTGTACGCTGAGCAACCAGGGAAGACCCGAACGAGCCCAAAGCATCCTAAGAAATGCCGAGAGCACTTCTGCAGTGGCAGCAAGTGAAACAGCATTCAGTCAATCAACCGATCAACCAACAATGATGTCAAAGGGACGCAGGAGCCAACTGAAAATGCTCCCAGTGGCCAAAGCTGGAACAATTTGAGCAACAAGATAAGTAAGTAGTACTGAACTATAGCCCAAAGTATAAAACAGTTTAGTCCCTGCTGATATAAATAAATGGCTGAACAAACACACCAGGAAAATAAGACATATCTCCCATACAGAAGAACACAAAATACTTGATGTAGATATTCTGGCCTTCGGGAGATGGGACATGGCTCCCCACTCTGTAAACGTGGGCTGAGCACTGTGACTTCCTTCCAAAAAGGAAGGGGAAAAACCTGACAAACATCCCCTTGGCCAAGTGACCAAGGTCAACAGCACCAGTGGTGAACTATATTCACAACACATGCCCTTGATATGACGTGATGAAAACGGCACTTTAAAGCCTTCCTCTCAGAAACCCGTAATTCCAGTCTACTCCAGTCCAACCCTGAGAAAATTATCATCCCCAAATGAGGATCATCCTACAAAATACCGCCAAAGCTAGCAACGCCATCAAAACCAAGGAAGTTCTAACAAACTGTGACAGCCAAGAGGATTCTAAAGGAGACACATTACCTAAAGGGCATGTGGGATCCTGGGTGGGGTCTTGGAACAGACAAGGGATCTTAGTGGAAAAAACGAAGGAAATCTGAATGAAACACACCAATTCATTAACTGTGACATATGGACCAGACCAATACATGGTGTTAATAAGAGGGGAAATGGTGTGTGTGACTATGTGTGGGTGGGGGAGGGGCACAGGTAATATGGGAACACTCTGCTCATCCAGAAACCTAAAGACTACTCTAAAACGAGGTTTATTTTGAAAACCTACCAGAAAGCGATGGAATGGCCCTGTGGGCTGGGTGGCCACCCAAGGCCTCCCTGAGATGACGTCGGAGACGGCTCTGAGATGAGAAAACTAGGCAGTGGGACCCAGGGTGGCGTGCCCCCAGCAAAGGGCCCCCAGGAGTAGACGGAGCGGGGAGGAGGAGCGGGGAGCTTGGGAGCTCAAGTGAGGTCAGGTGCACAGAGCGTCGCAGGTAAACAAAAGAGAATGAAGCTGAAGGGCTCCGGCCAGGCAGGTCCGCCACAGTGACTGCAAATTGGAGTCTGAGGGCGCTCAAGGGCAGCGGAGGGACTCAGCAAGAGCAGACAGATCCCATGGACGTGCTTTTCCAAAATCACCCTGGCTGCTGTTGGGAGAGGATGGGGCGGGGCAGATAAGAAAGAGGGACGGTGATGATCCCAGAGCAGTCACACCTCGGCAGCCCAGACATAGGGTGAAGGGCCAGGAACGTCCAGGGGGCCTGCAAGAAGATGAGAAGTGGGGTCTCCACACACAGACGGATGGTCCTGAGCAGGCTGATAGTCCCCAGTTTGGGCCCTTTTGGAGAACGACTGGGTTCCGGGCCCTTTCAGGCCCTGAGTGTTCAGGAAAGAAGCACCTCCTTGGAATCAGAGCCTCGATGAGGTCCGATCCCATCCTACACTTACGACCTGGGAGACATTAGCACTCGGAGCCTCAGTTTCCTCATCTGAAAATGGGAACACAACCTCCCACACCCTCCCAGGTTAAGAAAAGCCTCCTGGACCCTCCAAGCACAGCCTACATAAATGCCGCCAGGACACGTTACCTTTACAAGAGAAGCCCAAGGTGGAAGGACTCTTGGAATCTAACCCAACAGCCCATTTTACAGATAAGAAAACTGAGCAGCGGAGCCAGAACAGTGTCTGAGTGATTCGCAGATCAAGCACAAAGAGCCCACCTCCAGCTCCCCATTCTCTTGAGTTTCTTCTCCAAGGTCAATTCTGACCACAGAGGGGAGCTGGGACCTGCTTCCCATCGGCAGCTGTCTCCGGACACCTTCTGTTCAGATTCCCCTGCAGCTCTGCTGCTGGTCTAGCCTGAGCTGGGTGAGGGCTGTGGGGAAGGGCAGAAGGCCTCGGACTGGGCCTTGTCTCCCTCCCAACATCCTCTTCCCGCTCCCCAGGCACTGACCACCCACCCGGGCAGCCCAGCCTGCCCACCTCTTTGAACCAGGCCCAGACCCTGTCAGGCTGGCTAGACCCAACAACAGCCACCACTAGCTGACCCTCATCATCGCCCAGAATGACAGGCTGTCTTATAAAAATCCTCAAAAAGCTCTGTTGTCCCAAACACCTTTATGGAACCACATTTTGTGAAGCTCTTAAGCTGGAAAGGACTCTTTCTGGCAGAGTCTGTACTCATCCTCTGTCTAGCCCTTCCCGCCGCCCCCAGCACAGGTACCCAGTGACTTGTCGAAGGCATAACAAGACCACGGTACAACCACTTAGTTTGGAGAGAAGCATTTTCATCATCCTTCTAAAAGCACCCCGAAGGCAACATGGGGAAGTCTCATACAGACCAAACAAAAAGTTATCAATATCGCAATTAGAAGATCTTTGAGGTGCTCTAACACAGGATTCTGAACAGAAGCACACACCCGTGTTTACTCTAACTTGCAAACTTCTAACACTGGCCCCAGAATTCCAGGAGGTCCTAACAGTTTCCTTTATTCACTAACCAAGACCACCATTTTCCAGGAAGTGGATCACCTTCATTCCACCTTCACGATTCCAAAGAGACCTTTTATTAACATCGGAAACCAAGAAGCGGCTGGAGATGCCCGTTGCTTCTAGAACACGCTTTATTCAATTGATTCCCAAAAGTCACCCTGCAGAGAGATAGCCAGCCATCCTCAGTCATGACACACACCACGTAAAACTGACTGTCGGGACAATTCCCAACAGGTCAGAACACCTAGCCAGACATGCAAGGGAAAGAAAATCAGGAGGAGATTTCTCTATAAATGAGGGTCATCCATCAAAGGCGCCAACCTCTCAAAATGGGAGGAGTGTTGCAACCTCAGCTCGTAAGCCACACTTGACTGCACTACAACAACAAGAAAAAGGAATTCCAATTTCCTCCTCTGCTCTGGAATAGATAATACAAGGTTTTTACTTACCTTTGGAGCGGGTGGAAATATCCATGCCCTCTACCACCTCCTGTTCTGTTTTTATTTCCTCTTCAGCCAAGCTGAAACAGAGCAAATTATGTTCACGTTTTAGGAAGACTGAGAACTTGCCCCATGGGGCATTTATTCAGAAGTTCTAACAACAAAGCCACCTTTTTAAGACAATCCCCCATCCTTAGAAGAGGCAGGGGGAAAGAAACCCACATCTGATTGCAAACCAACTGTTTAAGATTCCTATAGGGGTTTTTTTAAATACTAGTTTGTTCTTGAAGTCAAATGACTATTCCAGTTGTCATGCTATTGGGGGATGCAAAAGGCTTTTTTTTTTTTTAATGAGACACACAGTTACAATCTACTGCCCTGGACCAATGAAAACCCAGCCTCTGAGTAAGTAACTTTCTTGTTAACACTTGAGTTCAGGCTGGAGATGGTTTTCAGGGTACCTGGAGTTCTCTGATCTCTTTGAGTTCTGCAAGTCAAAGAGTATCTTTGCAGAACTCCCTGCTAAATCTTAAAATTCCCCGATCAGGAAGTGATGAGGCAGGAACATGAAAATACATACATTAAATCACAAAGTAGAAAAATATGTCTAGGCTAGAAGCAAAAGGCCTGGCTTCAAAACATTCAAACCACCAGCATTTAGCCCAGGAATTAAGACTGGGGACTCCACATTCCCAGCTCCTGGGATGTTTCTTCTCTGCAGCAAGCATGGCTTAGAGAAAGCATTCAGCACTCTTCTGAGCGGTGACTAATTATCTTCACCCCCCAACCCCCACTAAAGTGGAGTGAGGGATTATTTAAAAGACAGGCTGAGAGTCGGGGGTTGGGACAAGAAGTAGGGAAAACCAGGCCCCTTCACCAGAATCTTCTCTCCCTCTCTTGGCTGGAACGCTCCCCAGCTGAACAAAGTGCAGGTCATTTCCATTTTTCCCATGGATACACATACACTTCTCAAGCCAAGCCAGGAAGATCTGCTTTTAAAAGTGCCAACTATTTGAGATGTCGGAACTTTCCAAACATTCAGTTGACAACGAAGTGATAAGAATTTGAGCAATTATTCTAGATGCATTTCCATCGGACTGTGGTTCAACAAGAAGAAATGAGTGCATCTCCAATTGAGACGGCTGAAATCTTCTGGAAGACTGAAGAGCCAGGACAGAAGGGAGGCTGGGTAAGGCAGGAAGAATCAGAATGTCCCGCCTGTGTTTTGTGGTCTGGGACAGTGATGAGACAAAAGAGAAGTCCCAAACGGCTTGGAACCTCAGGGTCAGGTGGAGATGCATTTAGGAAAGTTCTGTGTTTGATGAGACTAGATAGAAAAAGGAAGAGATGAGAGCTCAGGATTAAGTTAGAACTTGGAGGCTTCCAACTTCACTGGTCTCAGCAAAGAGAAGAAAGAGAAAGGTAGTTTGCTTTTAAACACATTTAGGCCTCTGATATTGAACCCTGTTGACAATTTCATTCACACTGCATCTGTAGGGAAAGCTTGGGACACAAACCACCAGAGAAACAACAGACATGTTGTCACAAGCGGTTTTCATCAGAAGCCAGCGCCTCTGAAATTTAAACACGTCGCTAACATGCAATAATATAACAGTGATTTATGGCAGGTGATTTTAGCACGGGTACTTTTTCTTCCAACTTAGGAGGCAAACATTCTCAACTTCGAAACACACCCCCTGCATGCAACACACCCAGACTGTCAAATGGATGCTGCTTATGGTTTCTTGCTTGGGGTGACTGGAAATAAATTTTAACAGAAAGCCCCAGGCGGCCCCTTCAGAGAGGGGGAAAATGGTCACCTTCAAAAGCACAAAGAGCAACCTTGATCTTTCTAGCAACTAGAATTCTGTTCCCCTCTCTAGCACGAAGTATGTGAAATACTAAACTTCTTGAAACTGATCCCATATTTTGAGTGATGGAGGAAACGCTAATCTGGTATCCAACCAAAATGTTCGGTGGTGAAAAGAAACAATTATGCATTTACAGAGCCTACCGCCCCTCCCCGAAACCCACTTGAAGGATTTCTGCAGTGATGAAAACATTCAAAGGTGTATTGATCACGGAGGAGGGCTGCATTCAAGAGAACAATTATTTGGCTTGTAACAGCCTAGAGGAGGCTGAATACTTCAGGGAGGAAAGCTGCTGAGAGGCTAAGAAAATGCAAACTAGCAAAGGGTGGCTATTTGCTGCAGAGTTTAAGATAATCAATGCTGGAGCAGAAAAGAGGGAAAAGAAAGTTAACCTGTTTTATCTTTCCAAGTATTACAAAGTGGGCACCATAATCACCTAACTCTAGCGACAGCACCACCAGCTTTAGCCCAGGATTTGAAGGACAACAATTTCAGAAAACCATCTTTTTCACAGATCAGCAAGCCATCCTTTCAAAGGGAACTCATACATGCACATGCATGCGCGCGCGCACACACACACACAGACACACACTAACTTGTATTTGACTAAAGGAAACTGCAATGTCTATGCATTTAAAGGGAAAAAAAAAATTCATTTACAAAAGCAAAGACCAGAATGCAAAATTAGTCATTTTGAATAGCCACA
>SJYQ01129465.1:0-17201 GCA_006410935.1 Redunca redunca
TTTAAATAAAATAAAATTTAAACAAAATAGTTAAAATAACTTAAAATAATTAAAGCAATTAAATAAAATGAATAAGTAATTAAAACCCAAGTAACTATTTGCACCACCCCAACCCCTCCACTGGAGGTAAAAATGCTACAGAGTTGGCCTACATGTGTTTCATCTCTGGCAAAGGGCTGTTGTTTGCTTGCTTGGTTGGGTTACTGTCAGCCCTGTTTTTGTCCCTTGGGTAGGTGACATCTCTGCTGGGTGTGGAGAGTGACATTCACCAGAATGAGGCAAAGCCCTCTGGCCCTGCTCAGCGCTGCCCTGAGACCTTCCCTTAAGCGTTGCCCTGACTCTAAGACACCCTGCCCCACAGGGTCAGGTGGTATCAGCAGAGGTGGCAGGCAATGGCCTCATGACCGGCTTCGCACGTTCACCCGGTGTTGTTTCCAGAAGTGCCGTGTTTCCTGTCTGCAGCCATCCCGCTGCCTCTGTGTCAGAGGTTTTGTCCTTGGTCAGTTCCCCCTGTGCTCAGATAGAAGAACACAGCTGCCAGCAGAACTTGGCAAGGGGCTTCCTGAGCCTCCCAAGGTGGCTCTGGGGGTTATTAGGCTATGTGAGCCCTCCCCTTCCTCTTCTACTTTTGTGGGCACCTTTTCCAGCCTCCTCCCTCAAACCTTCTGTGGGTTAAGGCACTGTTCCAGCAAAGGTCACGAGCACCATATGCACCCACAAACTCTGCCAGCTTCTACCCTTACAGCATGGACCAGGGGCCAGGTCAGTTTTCCTAAAGGGGAGGCTGAGGAAGGTCCGGGAAACTTGGGGTGGGGAACAGGAGAAGGAATGGAGCGTCCTGCATGTTCCAAGGCAGGAGGAGGACTGGTTCTGAGACAGACTTTGCCCCTGGCTCAGAGGCTCTGGGACTCCATCTCTGCCACAGCCTAGAACAGGAGCCATTTGCCTTCCCAGAGGGGCCCACATGGACCTTGTGTCAGCATTCTGGGAGTCCGTGCTCACTGAGTCAGGAATCCCACAGGGAGCCCATCTGAAGGTGACCGCTGGAGGTCACACCCACTGCTGCCTGGGAGGCCACAGGGCTCCTTCCCTTGGGCGGGGAAGGAGGCTTCCATTCTCGTACAGCATTTTAAAGAACTAGATGGTTCCTAGCTTCCTATTTTCTTGAAAGCAACTTACCCTTGAGAAATGAGCTTGTGATGGTTGTATGTCTTCATCAACAGGAGGCCTAGGAAAGGCCTCTGTTTTACAGGGAAGGACCATAGATTTCTCTGCTTATGACTTCTACTTGTTAAATAGAATGGAGATGCCCAAGGGTGCCTCTTAGGGTGCCAGTACATCCGAGATGGAGAAGTAACTTGAACCCTTTGCTCCCTTAGAGCTGGGAAGGGACAGCCACTCTCTGCTGGCCACGAGCAACATCAGGAGAATTTGTGCAGAGTGTTCTGTGGAGCTAGTCCAGCCTCAAGGACGCCCTCTATTTTGGGGTCACTCTCTCTGGAGGGAACGCTGACATGTGGTCCAACCCCTGGCCTTCCACTGCCCTCCAAGGAGCTCGAAATGCAGGCACCCTGTACAGCTGGACCAGAAATAACTCTGAGTCAGCAGAATGGCACCCGTGGCGTCTCCCTCCAGTTACTCAGGACAACCAGGAGGTCAGAACTGAGGCAGTGACAGAACTCAAAGCTGGGTTCCATCCATAGCCTAGGATGTGACAGAACCAGACAGAACAAGACCCAGACTCCCAGTATGCCTGCCTGAGACAGACGTGGGGGCTCTTGGGCATGATGACAGAAGAGCTTAATGTGGTGGCTCTTGTTTTTTTAGTGGAGAGGGCAAGAGTATAACCACAGCACCATTGCTTTTTGGCTGCGATCTCGCAGCTTGCAGCCCAGCAGTTTGGCCAGAGTGTAGCCCTGATGGTAAAAATCAACTCAGGAGTCATGAAGTGTTTCAAGTTAGGGAAACTGAGGCGAGTGACCTCTGTAGGGTGAGAGCTGGAGACGGCCTCCCTCCTCGTCCCTGCAGTCCCTACTTCTGTAGGAGAGAGGGGAGGAGAGAGGAGGAGAGAGAAGGAAACCCCATGCCCTGTCTCCTCGGAGAAAGGCAGGCTGGCCCAGCATCCCTGGCATGCCTGGCAGGCGCTTTAGGCACCTGGCGTCAGAGTGGGGTGGGTGAAGTGGCACCTGGCATCTCAGCCACTTCAGCAGAAGCCTGAGGACAGGAGAGAGGACAGGCTTATAATATTCTGGGACGCTGGGGGAGTCACATGCTCTCAGGTGACAATCCTGTGTCTAGAAGCTTCTGTGGTGAGTGCATTTCTACAGTCTTGGGGGCCTGAGTGAAGTGATCTGTGGCTCCCAGGTCCTGACCCACAGAGGTGGTTTCTCTCCAGCTGCTGAGCAGTGCAGGGCTGCCTGTGAGGTGCTGTGGTTTGCAAGGAGCCTGGATCCAGGGCCAGAGACAAGGCTGTTTCAGATCCCAGCCTTATCAAGTGTTGGTCCCTTAACCTCTCTTTGTTTTCTCCATCCGCAAAATAATGCCTACTTGCCAGGATTGTTTTAAAGTCTGAGAACAACATTTGTATGGGCCTCTTGCATGATGCATGGCTCATGGTGGGAGTTTGGTAAATGGTAGTTAAAAAGAAAAAAAGACAGTAAGGTGTGGCCACGCAGAGATGGAAAGGACATTCCAGGTGGAAGGAAAGGCCTGGGTAAAGGGTCAGAGTCTGGAAGAAGAACTTGGGAGCCCAACTGAGGAAATCGATGTTGTGAGCCCTGACATTGGTTTTCAAAGGATGATCCGTGGATCTGAACATACACGATGAGCTCCATCTGGAATCAAGGCTTGTCCTCAGAGAGATTATAGAATAAAGCAATTAGATGAAACACTTTGAATGGTAAAACTGAAGTCAACAAACATTCAGAGAAGGGGCAGACCAGTGCTGGCTAGGAAAACCAGTGGTGGCTGTGGGAAGAGAATAATAACTGTCCCTAGCCTTAAGGTCACTAGAGGGGAGAGACTCGCATTTACTCAGCGCCTACTTTAGCCTGTCACTTAGTCCTCACAGCAGCTCGGGGAGGGGTCTCATCGTATATAAAGGAGGAGTCCGTTATATAGAGGGGTTGCTGAAGCTCAGGTAGGCAACTTGCAGGCTCTGTAGACCCCGCAGAGCCTGAGAATGGCCCAACATAATAGACATGTTGACAGTGTTATTCTTGCTACTCGTTCAAAAGATGGAGTCTGAAAATGTGATTTTTTAACACACTTCACAGCTGACTTTTCTTTTAGTTTTAAATTTAATTTGTGATCATAAAGGCAATCCATGCTGGTTTTTACAAGTGATGCAATAATACAGAATTCTATTAAGAGAAAATAATCTGCCTACTTCAAGTCTGTGGCTCTGAAGTAATGCTTTTTGCAGTTTGATGAGTAACCTTTAATACTTTTCTTTATGTTCATACTAATATATGCAAATATGTACATAGATACATCGTTGTTATAAAATTGGAGCCGTTCATATTCACTACTTTGAGATTTTTTTCTCTTTTAACCTAAGAATAGAGCATAGACATGCATCTAGGTAAAGTGGAGGCACTTTTAACTGATTCTTTAATAGCCATGGACTATTCCATTGTCTCTTTTTATCACATTTCATACCATCCTTCTTCCTCTGATAGACTGGTTCTTCTAGGTTTTTATGCCACTACACATAGTACTTCACTAAATATCGTTGTGCCTCTCTCCTTCTATGGGGCTTCCCTGGTTTTTCGGATGGTAAAGACTCTGCCTGCAGTGCAAGAGACTGGGGTTCAATTCCTGAGTTGGGAAGATCCACCTGGAGAAGGGAATGGCAACCCACCCCAAATGTTCTCAAACATTCTGAGGGCAGCACCTAGAGGTGACCTCTCAAGTGAAGCAAAATGATAGTTACAGATGTGTGCATATATTCAGCCCTTCATAAGTGCCAGGCCTCATTCAGATTTGTTGCTAGTAGCTGCAAATGTTCTGGAATCTGGAATCCATCAAGGTTGTCCCCAGTCATGGCTTTTCTCTGGGCCTTTGGGGACAGGCAGCCACTATAGATCCTGGCCAGACTCAGTCCCACTGGACTTCAGCTCTCCACATTTCAGGGAATTATCTTCTATAGATTCTCTCCAGAGCCAGATTTGGATGAGTGACAGTAGTCAAGGAGTCTGTGTCCTCATCTGGAAGATCCTGCGCCAAGGCATAGAACAGGGGCTCTAGTCAGCCCTTCTCGCTCTTTTCTTTCTGCTGTATTCCAAAGTAGAGTGAATGTGTGTGGGCTGAGTGCAGTGGCGGTTCTCCCACCTTGAGGATGGCTGGAAGGCAGCTGGCCAGAGAGAGGCGATGCAGCAGGCCTCCATGGTCATCTGTTTATGCACATGGGTGTGTGGTGTCAGGGTATTGTGGCTGCTCTCATCTTTGGTACTTTGTGTCCTGGTGCCAGTCTGAGAGCAGCTGGAGGTGAACAATAGCTCAGACTGATTAAGACCAGACCAGCTCCCTGAAACAGTATAGCTGAATGAACTGAGCCAGTTCCAGTCCCTCCCAGGGGCTCCCACAGGGCTCTGGTTCCCCTGGAATAACACAGACACTGACTTGTAGTTGCCCAGGTAGGGTGCTGGTTAAGAGCAAGGACTGTGAAAACAGACCACTCGTCCTGTATCCCCACATTGCCACTCACACACTGTGTGCTTTTGGACAAGTGATTTTACCTTTCTTCACCTCCATTTGCTTATCTATAACATGGGGATAATAAGAACGTCCTCTGTTGTGAGGATTTAATGGAGGAATAACCATAAAGCTAATGGAACCATGTGCCCCCACATGTAGTAAGTGTTACATGAGAATTTTCCCCTAAGACTATGAGCTATGTAAAAGCTGCCACATACTAGATATCTAAATATCAACATTTATCAAACAAATAAGTAAAAAGATACCTGTCCTTACCCTCTCATCACCAAGCCTTGCCTCTCCCACCATTGCGGCCCGCTGTGACTCCTCCTTCCATGAAGCATGTCAATATCATTCACGGTGGCCGTGACCTACTGCCTGGTGACCTCCTGCCTGATGACCTCTGGAAGTCTGTGGTCAGTCGTGTTCCTGGAGGGTGACCAAAGCCCTGAGGGCCCACCCTCTGATTGCACTGCCCTTCAGAGCTGCCCCAAATGATGCCTGTGTGGCTGGATGGCAGTCTGGCCCCATAATTATCTTCTGTCAAGCCTTCGGTGGAAACCCTGATTGAGAAGAACCATCCAGGATCCCTGAGAGACCATGAGGAATCAGAGGCAGCAAGAACTGTCTGGCAGCTTCATTCCTTGGAGAGGAGAGGTTGACTCCATCCAAACATACTATAATATTGTTACTAAACCTTATAAGTAAAAACAGGATTTTCATTTAAACTCAGTACATGTGATTTCTCTTAACTGACCGTTGGCTATCAGTTAACTTCTCTGTTTTTGAGTTCCCGCATATTTTTTTTAAACTTTTTATTTTATATTAGAGTATAGCTGATTAGGTGGCTCAGTGGTAGAGGTCACCTGCTGATGCAGGAGACACAGGAGAAGCAGGTTTGATCCCTGGGTTGGGAAGATCCCCTGGAGGAGGAAATGGCAGCCACTCCAATATTCTTGTCTGGAAAATTCCATGAACAGAGGAATCTGACAGGCTACATTCAGTTGAGTTGCAAAGAGTCAGACACAACTTAGTGACTGAGCATGCACACACAGAAACTAAAATATGGATATGATAATATTTTAAACATTAATATTTTGAATCAGACACACACCCGCAGGTCATCTTCACAGGGAGAAGACCTTTAAAGACCACCAGTGGACTCACATATGGACACCACCCCCTCTTCTTCCTCCTGACTCTGCCTCTTTGGATTTATCTCCTGAAACACACTGATGTGAACACGTATCAGTGCTAAAGCCAACTAAGGAAAGAAAAATAAAAATCAACTATCTGAGCTAAACTCAGAAACAAATGCACTTCTTGTTTACTTAGGGAGTATGTCTTGGCCCATAAATAATCTGGAAAGAGCTTGGACAATGCTTCCCTTACTTTGGAGAGTTCTATGGTTAAATCAGAGAAGAAAAGTATTGCCTCTCTGCTTAGGAAGCAGATTGGAGGGTGTGGAAGCAGATAGAACAGATTTCAAAGATGTAATCTGCTGTGTACAAAAGCCAGGAAGAATGGGTGTTGTTCCTTGAGGAACACTGACCTACCCTTGGAAGGAGATGGACAACAGCCCAAAGTCTAGTAGGGAGCAAAGAAGTACATGTGTTCAGATGAATGTTGGGTCATTACTAGTCCCTGGAACAACTCCAAGAAATGGCCCATTTATTTTGCCTGCTGATTACTAAAGTAATTCCTGTTGTTTTTAGGATTGAGGGGATTCTTTTTAGACATGGCACAAGGGAAAGGCTGTCTGATAATTTGATTTCCTGGGCTAACATAGGAAAATAACTCCCTAATTTTTTTTCAAGGACTTTGATGCTTTAGGTGAGAAGTTCAAATTTCTCCCTAGTGCTGCTCAAAAAGGTGTTAAGTAAAGACTTCTAGGTGGCGATCATGGAAGAGTAACTAGGAACTGGGAACCGATCCCAGTTCCCAAAATGCAGTCAGGTAAGAAAGTGGACTGCAGAAGGCTACTGTTAGAAATGTGTCTAAAGCCATGCTGACCTCACCCTATTAGAGGAGTTTATTGTCTTCAGGGTAGCCTAGGTTTTCATCCCATAACCATACTCTCAAGAGCCTCCTTGCAGCCATCCAACGCACCTATGCTTTGAGAATCCTGTAGCAGGGTCCTGATAATCTAAACACTAGGGGAAAAAATTCCACCCTTCGTTTGGGCATCACAAAGACCAATATAATGACAGGGTACTAAGAACTGCCTGCTGTATTGTTTTCCACTCATCAACCCATGGTAAATAGCTCCCCCATCCTGGATGATGCTGTGAATTAATCCATGCTGATCTCTGGCGGGGTTGGGGTGGGGGGAGGGTGCTGGAAGACAGGAAATCTGATTTTCATCCCTGATGACATTATATATTTATCTTGATTTATACATGTTCTCTATCTGCATCTCAGTCTGTCCATCTGTTGTCTATTTCCTACTTTCTAAAGCATATATTTTACTAGTCCCTTTGTTACTGATCTGCTCTTTACCTTAAATTGTCTTTTTCATTGTCAGATTTGAAAGATACTTTGACTATATTCCCAAGTCTGGTTGATAATCTCCTAGCCCCTTAAAGACACTGTATCTCTGTCTTCCTTATTCACTGTTGAAAAATCAGCTGATGTTTTTTCTTTATAGATGAACTGTCTTTTCTCTTTAACTTCTTTGGATATCTTTGTTGCTGGTAATCTCTAGTTAACTATTATTCATGTATGTGTGGATTATTTTAATTTTGCTTGGTTTATGTCATACCTCTTGAATCGTGGATTTTTGTGGTCCATCAATCCTGGAAAAGTCTCAGTCATTTCTCTTCAAATATGGCTTCTCTATTTTCTCTATTCTCCCTTCTGAGGTCTCCATTAGATGTGTCTTTGATCTTGTCATTCTATCCTTATATCTCTTATATCTCATATTTTCCATTTTCTTATTTTCCTGCACAACATTCTGGATAATTTATTATGATATATCTTCCAATTCATTTATTCTATCTTCAGCTGTATTATTATCCATAGTTCATTCATTCAGATCAGGTTGATTATTCTTAGTAGTTTCCTGTTGATTGCTCATCATTGTGATTCCTTGCTTGCTCATCGATTCTTTAAACATTCTATATAGAGATAACCTACATTCTTGTCTGAAAATTACAGTATCTTCAGTCATTGGACTGAATTACAGTCATTGGAGGTCTAAATCTGTGGCCCTTTATTCTGATGATTCCCACTCATAGTACCTCCTTGTGTGCTTAGTGGTCTTTGAGAGCTTGTTGTGGTTTGATCTTCATCTATAGGAAGTAGGGCCTAAACTGAATATACCTTCCTCAGAGAGCATTTAAGTGTGCTTTTGCTGGGAGGACTCCTGATCTTGGACCACTTTAGCCCCTCTCAAGGGTCCTAGTTCAGCTGGAGAGTCTTAGACTCAGCTTGCCCTGCTGATAGCCTGATCTTAGTGGGCAAATGGACATCCACACTCAAGATAACCCAAATCTCCTGGCTTGTTACCCTGAGCTCTGATGCCAACTCATTTAAGGTGAGTAAAGTAGGAAAGTGGTCCTCAGAGACTTTGAAACTGTGCCTAATGATTAGTGAAATTCATTTCACCTGCCTTCACCAATCAAGGTCAATTTAAAGCTTGCGTGTCCGCCATGCAGTTTCTGGCCTAAACAATAAGGTGTTTGCCCAAGTTATTTTCCAGGAACATGGACTCAGCTGTGTCTAGTTCGAGCTGAGCTGGTTAAGACTGGAAGGACCACTGACCTCACAACTGGGCATGTGTAAGTGCCAAGCTCAGTGACCTCTTGACAGCGCAGGGCTGGAAACTCCACCCTCAGGCCCTACAGAGGTAGCCTAATTACACCTGTGCTAAACGACAATTACCACACCTTTTCCCAATCACCTTTCCCCACACTCCCCATGCACTCTATGCTTCAGAGCTCCATGCTTCTTTGTTATCCCACAAATACTCCAGGCCTTTTACCTTCCAGGAGGTGAATTTGTGAGTTTTTTTCTCCCATCTTCTTCCGTGGCTGCCTTTTGAATAAACCCTCCTAAGGGTTGCTGCAAACCTTAGTGTCTCAGCACTTTGGATTCCTGCGTGTTGGGAAGAATGAGCCTGGTTCGGTAACAGCTTCCTCTATCTCTCATAAGCCCAGCATGCCATTCTGTTCAGGGTCTAGTTGTGCAGCGGCAGAGCCCAAAGAGCACCTGGTCTGTCAGGCTGCCAGATGTGGAAAGCCTCCATTTTTTCCCCTTGATATTATATTGATGGAGAAAATGACATGGACTTCAAGCAGTCTGACACTCTCTACAACTAAAACTAACCAGATTTTTCCAAGCAGTGTGAGGAGGGTGGGGAAAAGAGGGAGAAAGAAAAAACAAAACAGAGGCTAAGTCTCCTGCAGTTTTTTTCTCTCCCTTGTTGATCTCTATACTGTGGTTCAGGGCCATCCTGTGAGGCTGTCTGGTCTTTAGCTTCTCAGGAGTTCCCTGGTGGCCCAATGGTTAGGACTTGGTGCTTTCACTGTGGTGGCCTAGGTTTGATCCCTGGTCAGGGAACTAAGTTCCTGCAAGCAATATAACACAGCCAAAAAATTCTTTTATACACACACACACACACACACATATATATAATAATCTTCAGCTTCTCTGCTTTCCAGACACTCATCCAAGAGGAAGGATGGCCAGTACCTTCTCAAAGTTGCTGACTGGCCGCAATGCCTCTCTGTTATTTGCTACCTTGGGCACCGGTGCCTTGACCACGGGGTACCTGCTGAATAAGCAGAATGTGTGTGCTGCGGCCCGAGAGCAACACAAGCTATTCCCACCAAGGTAAGTCCTCTTGGCTTTAATATGACGCCAAATGCCAGCTAGAAATACACGTTCCCCTGCTGAAACTGTCAGTAAGGGCCGCCCCTCTTTTGGTCTCGAGGATGAGTAGATCAGCTTGACCTGTGATGCACAGTGACCTGTGGTGAACTCAAGTGTAGTGTCCTCATTCCTGCCCCAAGCATGAGGTCTAGGGGAACAGTAATAACAAAACCGATCCTTTGTTGAACATGTCTAGGTGTGATGAGCACTTTACACATCATCTCTCTATGATGAAACGGAGGCTTTGGAAAATTAAGTAGTGCCTGAGTTCACGCAGCTGGTGTAGCCAGATATGAATCGAGGGCCCTTGATTCCAGACCTGTGCCTCACACGTGCTGTACTGCCTTCTGGAAAATGTGATGTGATAGCAGTGATTTCAAGTATCAGCTTTAAAGGGACTTGCAGAAGGGAATTAGAGAAGTGGCATGGAGATGGAGTGTCTTCTCCGCCCTGGGAACCTTACCCTGGCCGAGAGGTCTCACACTGGGTAGAGTTGGAATGCTGACTTGAAGGGATTCTGTATAGGCAGGTGTGCACGAAAGACATGAGGAAAACCTGAGGTGTTTCTCGAAATACTTACTTGGCTTTTGTGGGAATCCGGATCTCTGAGGAAATTGCTGGTACCATCAGGTACCTCAGGAATTCCTGAGGTGAGAGCGCCTGTGGTGGTCCTGAATTCCCTATTCTTCAGTCAGTGCATATCCCAGGGTGAGACTGCACCCCCACTTGATTTTTCCCTATGTATTAGTTTAACAGATATTCACTGAATGCCTGTGTCTATAGGCAGGCACTGAGCTCAGCATAGCAGAGAGCCGAAGAGTTTGCATCATAGAGGACAGATAAAGAAATGAATTTCTGTGCAGTTACGCCTGCAGGGATTTTAGCTTCTCTATCACAGACCTAAGGGGTCAAAAGGTGACTGTTGTAATTTACCAAAACTTATGGGTTGAAAAAAATAGGCCTGCATATGATTTTAGTTTCTTTCCTAATTATCTTCATTCTATTTCCTCCTTATATAGACATAAGTTACAGTCTGTGGGCTCCCACAGCCAGCATCAAAAACCTCTTTAGGTGGGGCTAGGTCCATTTCTTTGGCAGTTCAGGGACGTATGTTTTTAAAATCTGGCTTTCTTGAATCATGACCTAGCCAGTTTCCCTCTGCCCCCTGGCTAAAGAGAGCCTGGTCAGAAACAAAGCTCTTGGATAGGCCCCGTGCCCGCTGGGGCTGCTCACTGAACTCTCTCCTCCGCGGACAGTGCAGACTACCCTGACCTGCGCAAACACAACAACTGCATGGCCGAGTGCCTCACGCCGGCCATCTATGCCAAGCTCCGCAACAAGGTGACGCCCAACGGCTATACCCTGGACCAGTGTATCCAGACCGGAGTGGACAACCCTGGCCACCCCTTCATAAAGACCGTGGGCATGGTGGCTGGTGACGAGGAGTCCTATGAGGTAAACTCGCAGCTGCCAGTTTCACAGTGTGTGTGTTGGGTGGGTGCTTTGGGTTCCCTCTGTGGGGCTGCGTTCTCAGAACAGGTTTCCATAAAGGGGAGCCAACTTCAGCAGAACACCTGCAGTGCTTTCTGGAACAACGAGGTCTATTCTTCCCAGGCACAAGGCTTCCTTTGCCACTGCTCTAGTATCCCTCCCCATAGAGGAATGAGTCGAATGACTCAGTTCTCTGCGCTTGTCAAGGGGGTGAACTGGTACAGAAAAAATAAAACCTTTTAATCTTTTGTTGTTTCATGTATTGGTGATGTGTGTTCACCAGTGAGGCTTTAGGAGGTGATATGTTTGTGGCTGAATTTTATTGAGGGGAGAGGATGGTTCCATGGGTGTTCAGTTTCGGAATTACTGATGACACAGTCCACTGTCGTCTGAGTGAATCACTAAGTCTCTTGGGGTTTCCCAGGTGGCGCTAGTGGTAAAGAACCTGTCTGCCAGTAGTGGAGACGAAAGAGACAGGGGTTAGATCCCTGGATCAGGAAGGTCCCCTGGAGGAGGCTATGGCAACCCACTCCAGTATTTCACCTGGAGAATCCCATGGACAGGAGCCTGGCGGGCTACAGTCCATGGGGTCACAAAGAGTCAGACGTGACTGAAGTGACTTAGCACACACACACCAAGTCTCCTAAAGAAATCCCATGATCTGCAGCCACATTCTAGGGGCAGAAGCCCAGGATGGCCCCCTGTTCTGGAGCTCAGCCACTAGTGCAACTTCTATGCCATGGCAAATACCTCCAGCCCATCTCCCTCAGGTCTGCCTCCTTTGCATCTTCTGTTGCAGGGAGCGGAAGGTGGTTCCTTGAGAAGGCAGCCGTCAAGGGGAGTGAGGGGGCCATCTTGAATAGACTAGGTTGGCAGCTAACTCAAGAGCAGCAGCCCAGCTCTGAGCTCCCAGAGTCCCAGACTGGCGCTGACTCCTGGACAGACATCCTACAGCTCCCAGAGGCTGCGGGCTGCTCTGTTTGACTTCTCTTATCCTTATTTTACCTAAAGGATGTTCCCAGAAATTTATGGTTTTTTAAAAAGTAGATTCTGCTCGAGTTAGTTTGGGCGGGAAGGTCTTCAAAGGGTAAGGGGTCCCTGCTTTGCCTTAATTGCTGCTGTGCGCTTTTCTTTCAATGCAGCTACTTTTCTACAAATGTATTGTGTTACTTAAACTCTAGAACCAGTTTTGACCAGAAAACTGCTTAGCTTCTGATCTAGCAGCTTATTTTATCCTTCAAATTCTTAAACACAAAATTTTCTTGCTTCATCTGATGGTAGTGAACTTGGCAGAACCACTAGGGAAGAGATTACCATGACAGATCTGTATCCCTGCCCTCACCCAAGGGGCAGTGTGCCTCAGAGAGGTTTCCTCTGGCATCTGCCTACTACTACTATTGGACTACCTGGGTGGCTCAGTGGTAAAGAATCCACCTGCCAGTGTAAGAGACACAGGTTTGATCCCTGATCTGGGAAGATCCCCTAGAAGAGATCATGGCAACCCACTCAGTATTCTTGCTGGAAATCCCTATGGACAGGGGACCCTGGTGGGAAACAGCCCATGGGTTCCAAAGAGTCAAACACAACTCTGAACAACAATTGCTACTACTACTATTATTATGATTAGCCATCAATCCAGTCTCACACCTATTTCCTGCATGAGAAAGAGAGCATCACCTTTGGCTTGGGGCTTCAGATAAAAAGGAGCGAATGATGAACCAATTAAAGTAGATGAACCTTGGTCCTTCCCAAAGGAAACAGGAGCCTCTTCCCTCCTGCAGGTGTTTGCTGACCTTTTTGACCCTGTCATCAAGCTGAGGCACAATGGCTATGACCCCAGGGTGATGAAGCACCCCACGGATTTGGATGCATCCAAGGTAGGCTCCAGCCACCTCTGTGCCCTCCCATGAAGCTGGCACTCCAGAACCCAAGACGAGGAGCAGGAGAGAGAAGGGTCCCTGGGTCCAGCTGCCCTTGAAAGCTCTGTGATGGCATTCCCACGCCATGCTCCCTGGAGGGCTACTGAGACCGTCAGGAAATAGCCAAAGTCAGTTTTCCTTGCCTCCTACCACCAGGTTAGTGGTGGTCACTGAAAACCTTCAGCCTTTCCTGAAACAATTCCTTTTTTCACCCCAGATCTAGCTGGGGTAAAGGACTGCAGAGGGCGCCCTGTGAAGAAGCTCCTCCGTTGACTTCTAAGACCCCTGCCCCCAGAGTAGCAGGATGGCTCCAGCATGCACACATGCTCTGTGCCTGGGGGTCCCCTGGTCGGGGCTGTGGCCCCTCAGTGACCCCACACTCTGCTCGGCAGATCACCCAGGGGCAGTTCGACGAGCGCTACGTGCTGTCGTCTCGGGTCCGCACAGGCCGCAGCATCCGTGGGCTGAGCCTGCCACCAGCCTGCAGCCGGGCCGAGCGGAGGGAGGTGGAGAATGTGGCCATCACGGCACTGGAGGGCCTCAAGGGGGACCTGGCCGGGCGCTACTACAAGCTGTCCGAGATGACGGAGCAGGACCAGCAGCGGCTCATTGATGTGAGTGACCCCTGAACCACCTGGGCTGCCAGGGACGGGGCGGTGCCAAGAGGGCCTGGAGGGGCCGCTGTGTGGCCTCCCTGGAGCCCAGGACCCTCCTCTGGTTGGGAGCTTGCTGGAGTTTCAACCCGGTCAGTCTAAGGCAGAAAGAGCAGGCCTTAAAAGTTTAGGTCAAAAGTGGAGATGGTCTCTGAATGAAGTCTGCAGAGGAAACCATAGGGTGGGCTGGGATTGGTGGGTGAGGGTGGATGGAGGATCCCCTGGCTTATTGATAAATCGGAACAATTGGGCGTGGAAAATCCTGCCTGTGTCTCCATGGCCACACTCAAATCCAGAAAGCCCAGAACATCTGGAAGGGGAATCATCCAGGTCGAAGGCCTGCCCCCAAACCTGCCTTACACCAGAGCCCACCTCTGAGATTCCTGCTGCCTCCCCAGGCTCTCCATGGCTTTGGTCTCACACTAGGGGAGACAGACCCAAGTCCCTTTTTTTGGCCTGGCATTTTCACAAGTAACTTTAAACTCCAAGGAAAAGGAGAAACAAATTTTCTGTCATTTCAGAAGATGCAGTACCAGAAAAGATGCCCTATTTCCAAACGAGACGGGCCAACTGATGGTCTAGAGGCCTCTAGAGGCCTCAGTCTCCTGGTTCTCCCCACTTGCCCTGTTACAGAATGACTCCTCCTCGGCCTCAAGTAGCTGCTTCTGGTTTCTAGCTTAAAGGCCACGCTGTTTCCTGGGCAATAACAGTCCCTAAACCTGTCCCAGCTCTTCCACTTAGAGACTGTAGAAGGACTCCCCTTCCCGTGTCCTCTTGATTTCTGACTTCAGTGTGATCATATTGGAATATATGGTATCCACCTTTATATTCTTACTGTGTCCACACAAGCAAGAAAAATGCCAGTCTCTGGACACTGATTTTGATCTGTGGCGTGATATATTGTTGTTAGAGGCGTACTTGGGTGTCAGACAGGTCTAGGTTTGCGTCTAGATTTTGCCATTTCCTAGCTGTGTGATAGGTTGTTTTACCTGAGCCTCAGTTTCTTTTCCTATCACATAGAACGATTACATTTACTTCAGAGTGTTGTTACGAAGATTAAAGGAAATAAAAGTACATAGCGTACTGGCACCGAGTGAGCCTTAGATGAATGGTGACTATTTTTATTTACAGATCATTATTTTACATCTCGAGTAGTTTGTAATGAAAAGGATAATAAGAATAAGTAAACCTACAACATTGGAAACATGGAGAATACAACTATGTGGAACACTTCTTGGGACAGCACCCCCTTGCTCCCTGCCCACTCTGCCATTGCATGGGGTTGGTGCTGGCTGGATAGACACACTCCATAGTGATTAAGGATTACCATCTGGGTTAAGCCAGTGGTTTTCAACCTTAGCTGTACACTGGAAAATACCAATGTCTAGGCCACAGCCAGTAACAAGAGTCTCTGAGAGATGGGAACTGGGCATTAGAATTTTTTAAGCTCTCTGATTATTATAGTGAGCAGCCAACACTGAGAAGCACCACCTGAGAGACCTCAGCCATTATTAGTGAGTTGGAAATTGACCACCTGGCACTTGCCATCATGTCGGATCTCATTAGTGTCGTCTTTTTGCTTTGTCCCTTTTGGCCTGCAGGACCACTTTCTATTTGATAAGCCAGTATCCCCTTTACTAACTTGTGCTGGGATGGCCCGTGACTGGCCAGACGCCCGGGGAATCTGGTATGGACTGAGCATTTTCGCAGTGGCAGTGTGTGCAGTGTTCTCCTTCAGATCACTGTTTGTCCTAACCTGACGTTGCTGTGACCTGCTCTTGACAGCATGCCTGGCTTGACAAGATAGGGTACTTAGAAATCGAGAAGATAGAGTACTTAGAAATTGGGGGGTGTGTGTGTGTTTAATATATAAGGATAGTAATGTTTCCAAGATGTGCAGGCATGCTAGCTGGTTTGCATGAATTATGCATGAAAAAAATTATAGAAAAAAATAGCTTCATATTATTTGACTTTAGAGAGTCTCTGTTTCATGCCATTAAAACAGAAAAGCAGAAAATGAAAAATAAATATTGAGGATTTAAGCAAAATCCTACAAGGAAGAGTGGCTATGAGTGTACACATATTTTATCTCGGCCAACAGTCCTCAGGCAACTTTGATTCTTGTTCCTTGGTAGTTATTACGGCACTACCAGAAGGAGCCCAGATCAAAGTGTTGGGGAGCAGCTGTTCAGTGCGGGTGCATAGGCAGGATCTATACAGCAAACATATGTGAAATCTGTATCCCAAACATGTTGAGCTGCAGGTAAAATCTTTTATTAAGTGCCATATGATTTTGGTTGAATCTATTAGGAGACAGAACACTCTTGTTAGCAACAAAGCTGAAAGTTATCATGGCTGAATTATTGTCATCCTAGTCTGAGGAATGAAGGAGATTATGTTCTCATTTGGCAAAAACATGACATGAGGGTTGGAGTTGGTGTTACTCTTCATTCTGTCAGGGTAACATTATTTTGCAGTACTTGTGCGGGCACAGTGAAGAAATTAGGACCATCTAAGGCAATGAGTAAGGTGAAATGAAGCAATCAAGCTACAGAGGTAATAGGAATTTTCATGTGTTGAAACAAATGTAATTAACACTCAACACCATATTTCTCACTTCATTAGGCATAATTATGACAAGACATTTCTCATCTGGATTAATGAGGAAGACCACACCAGAGTAATCTCTATGGAGAAAGGAGGCAATATGAAAAGAGTATTTGAGCGATTCTGTCGTGGACTTAAAGAGGTAAGATGTCGTCAGAGAATTCTGAATATTCACTAAAATAAAATCTCTATATTTTTCATTCTTGAAAAAAGGTACTGTGGTGACTTCCAAGACAGGGCTAATTTTTTCTAGGGATCGTGGCACTCTTTTGGGATGTGGCTTCCAGCAAGTTCCCATGCTTCCTGCCCCAATGTAGGATGGTTTGGAGAAGTCTGGATCATTAGCTATTTTCTGATTTCTTTAACAGAGCTCTTGGCTGTTCTAAGCATAGAAACAGTATAGAATGCATCTATGTTCATATGTAACCAGGCGATCCTAAAGGAAATCAACCCTGAATAGTCATTAGAAGGACTGATGCTGAAGCTGAAGCTCCAATACTGTAACTACCTGATGTAAAGAGCCAACTCATTGGAAAAGACCCTGATGGTGGGAATGATTGAGAGCAGGAGGAGAAGGGGGTGACAGAAGATGAGATGGTTGGATGGCATCATTGACACAATGAACATGAGTTTAAGCAAGCTCCAGGAGATAGTGAAGGACAGGGAAGCCTGGCGTGCTGCAGTCCATGGAGTCGCAAAGAATCGGACACGACTTAGTGATTGAACAATGAAAACAACATGACCACAGCCTTACTTGCTGAGAATTACTATATCCTCCTACAGTGCTCATATGAAAAAATAATAGCAACTGACATTTATTGTTTAGTAAACCTATATGCAGGTCAGGAAGCAACAGTTAGAACTGGACATGGCACAACAGACTGGTTCCAAATAGGAAAAGGCTGTATATTGTCACCCTGCTTATTTAACTTATATGCAGAGTACATCATGAGAAACACTG